>DF237495.1:0-58902 GCA_000708835.1 Klebsormidium nitens
TATAGAAGCGACCAGCTTTAGTTCCGCGGGTTTGCATGCTGGAGAGAAGCTCTTGAAAGTCAACTCTTTGGACCCGAGATTTCATTGTTCTACACCATGCAAGCTTGGGGATTCGGCTTGAGCATACTACGTCTGCAAAGCTCCGAAGATTATAGCGTGGCATAATGAGAGTGATCACCTCATACAGCCATGGAGGTATAATAATCTCCAAAGTTGAAACGTTTCTTAGTAAAAGTACCTATCTAATGGCGGTAACTGACCATTAATGTGGATTCTGGAGGGGTGTATACCTAGTAGCTTGTATTGGTCCGCCAAAAGTTTCAAACGTTACGTACATAATTTCAAGGCATCGAATGCCACGAGTTAAACGTTGGTACGGAACGACTTGGAGTCTGGACGCTCGTACGGTGTGGAAAAATTTCGGTATCTAGCGGTACGTACCGCACCTTGTCGGAAGATTCAGCCAACCGTCAACCCTAGGTTTTGACGTAGGTACCGGGGGTACCGGGCCATTAACATTCTATTATTTCTACGAGCTACCAGTACCGCGCGGCGACAACGTCAGTTCGCATGTCGACTGGTTCCGACTCAAAGTCGGTCATACGGTAGTGGACGGTGAGCGCCGGACGACCGGTCACCGGACCTCCTTCTCAATCTACCAGTCGCCGGGCTCGTCTTCCTGGCCAAGTCTGATGCATGGTTGGGTTGCCCGGTGTATCATGATAGATCGGCCGGAAACCATGGCCCGGGGAACGGAGCCGACCGGTAAACAACGACGATACGTATGACGAAGAGTTTGCCCGGTACAATATGTGGCGGATCTGCCAGATTCTGATGTCACTGTCAGACACACACAAACCTGGTATCAGGTACAGCTACCTAGTACCGTAGACCGCGGTACGCCTGGTGGTGTCATGAACAGTGACTCCGAATCAGTCCGGCGGCCGCCAACACTTGAAGTAGGTACAGTCACCACGTAGCAGTGGCGGCGTTCTTAAGAGTGTGCTGCCGGGCCCCCAGGGGCCAGCTTCAATGTCGCTTGCAAATGTCGTCGCACATGTGGTGCGCGGCGACTTGATGCGCTGCATTCGCGCTTCTCAGTCGCCGAAAATGGGGTCTGGAGTTCTGAACCGTCTGCCCAGACAAGGGGAAGATTCCTGTCGCAGTCAGAGCGGCTCCCACTTCCTCGGACTCGTGCAGTGGCGAATCTTCAAATCTCTGCTCGACAAACGAATGCAGGGCGCACCACGTCAAATGAATGATGTAGGTAGGGTAGCTGTAGCAGCGTCACATGGCCGCCAATTCTCTTTGACGTTATGCCAATGGTGCTCACCTTGGACTTGGTGATGAGTCCAAACTGCAGCTGAAAGGGACATCGTGATTGCTGTCCAGAAAGGCGATTGTAGAGAGAGAGTCGAAAGCACCTCTTGTTGCATCAAGGTTGGTCAATGCCTGGAGGGTTTCTATGGTTGGTCCTCACTTTGTGAGCTCTGTTGTGTGTGGTTGGTTTGGCATCGCGGCCACGTTTCGATCTTGGAGCTCTTGCCGTCCTGTTTTCTGAATCTTAGTCGATGTGCGCTCTATAAACATGAAGCCTGCTGAGGAGCTTGCATTGCTCTAAGTAGGATGAACGGGGGCCTTGAGAGGATGTCGCCTTCTGCTCTTCTGTCGAGCTTCAGCCCCTGGTATCACAAGCTGACTCCGGTGCCAGAGGACAGCCACGTGGATTTCTCTGATGATGAGCAACCTAAGGTTGTCAGGCAGCCCTTCAAAGGGCTCATCATCTGCGCCACGGGGGTCCCTAAAGGTGAGTGGTGTTGAAAATTCAGTTTAGATTTCATTTTCGGTTTCTTCTCTGGTTCTCATTTTCAGGAACCGTTGTGATTTGATTGCGGACAAACTGGATTCTAGTGAGCTGGTTCAAGTTTTTGAAGGGTTTCCATTCGCAAATTGCTCATGAGCACGATAAATGATTATATGTCAATTTTGGAGCAACGAGAGTGTGGATCAACTTACAGCAGGAATGCAGGAAAGACTTGTTAAAAAGTCAAAAGCAGCACGAAGTGCAATCTGTCAGCATTGTCGTTCTTTGAAACCAGGGGACACCCCCTTCCTCCTTTGTTGCATGCTGGCCTGCGATTGCATCTTTCTATTTGCAATCCTCTGAAAGTCCATGTTAGGGCCATTTTGCTTTTGAGGTTCTGGAATCAAATTGTAAACAGAACTGAGTGATCCACTGTGTTTCTTACAATGACTTGCAAGCTTGAAGGTACAAGTGCAGTTTGGAGTATTGTTTGTCATGAAACGGCAGTTGTGTAGATCTGTACGATGGGCAAATGGGGCCATAAACTCTCCAGGACTGTCCGGGAATACTGGCTATCCTGTTTCTTGGCTGCCTGCAAGACTGAATGAGCCGTCAACATATTCTCCTGGAAACCTTCGACGGACTGTAGATTCGATGGACCATTTCAGCATCCCTTGCAGCCACCAGCGCAAATCATAGAGAGCATGGTTCACATTGCCGCAAAGAAGCCTACTAAGAATCGTGAATTACGATGGCATTGTTTTCCTCCTCGATTTGAATCCATCTGAGATACAGAGCAAGCTGTGCATAATTACAGCGTGTTCGAAACGTAAGTTTTGTGGCCCGTTGCTAAGCCGCATATCTTCTGTTCTTGCAGATGTTCGCAAGCAGATGCGGGATGTCACGGAGCGGCTGGGAGGGGCGTACAGTCCTGATCTGCATCGAGGCTGCACACACTTGGTCGTTCAGATATCCTCATCCACGCATGATCGCTCGTCATTGTCGGCAACTTTCTTAAACTATTCACTTCTGAGACTGGTGCTCGTTGGATGGCTGGTTTTTGGAGTGGCAGTCTCGAAAAATGAGAGTGGACGTGCTGTGTTGTACTTGATGCTGGGCAGATTATCAGCATTGTGACAGCAGCTGCTGGAGAGAATTGCTCGCTTTTGACGCATCAAACAACCTGTGGATGGCAGTATATCCGTTGTTTCATGACCCTGGCCTGGACGATCTGTATTCATCTTTCTTGAGTGACTCCTTGACTCCATTGCACGGCACCAGCGGCCAAAAATTTCGGCACGCAATCAAGCACGGCGAGAAGTGGGGCCTTAGAGTGGTCACAATGAGGTGGTTCCTGGTATCTCTACAGTTGAACGGTGAGGCGCCTGAAAATGATGCTCTGCCGGACAGTGCTGTGGTTGCTGTTGCATCGCTGAGCCTGTCCGCCCGAGACCCTATGCAATTGCAGATGGAAACGTTCTTTCTGATTCATGAAGTTCTGTGAAGCAAGTTTGCCAGGAATAGCAGGTACTAGAACCTACCGCTTGGCACCCTTTTGCGAATCGCTCAGAATAGATTGCACAATCTTGTTTGCTTGCAGCCTGGTCTGAATCCCCGGCCATATCCATGTATCCAGCAAGCCAAGGAATCATTCACAATCCATCTTCCTGTTGTTAACTGCAGTTCGGATGGATGAAAATCCATACAAGGTCATAGTTACGGACTTTGCGATAGAGGACAGCGAAACGCCCAAGACACCCCCAACTGACGACTGCACAGACAAGGTCCTCCAACCGCGACCAGAAAACTGCTCGACCGCAGGGGATGTTAGCATAGACAAGGGCGCCCGAGCCGTCCCTCATGTACAGGAGCCGCTTGAAGACTCCAGCACGCACAGCGATCTTAACCTGGCATTAGCGCTAGTTCCTCGCCCCCCCTCGCTCGAGCTCGTCACCATCAATGGAGAATCGGCCATCGCTGAGGTTAAGGTGGAGGAAGTGAAGCTCTCAGAGGACCTCTTCAAGGGCTACTGCTTCTTCATCGACCCCGAGATCTCGTCCAAGTTGCTAGAGCAGCTGCGCGCTAGCATAGACACCGCCGGGGGCACTGTTTGCCCCCAGTGGTTCATTGGCTGCAAGGCAACGCACCTAGTCTGCGAGGGCAGCACGCTTAGAAAGTACGTGGGGCGGGCGGCAAATGTCGTGACTCCCCTTTGGGTGCTACGCTCGGTGGAGCGGGGCTCGCTTCTGAAGTCGGTCCAGTTCTCGGTTGACATGGGGCGCCATTTGGCAACACTGTTAGGAGAAAACGATGATGGGCCAGGGAGACCTGCCACACGAGGCTCGGTTCAGCAGGTAAGCTTGTCAGGGCCGGTGGTTCTTTGTCTGGTTACGTCCTTTATTCTGGCACTCGTATCGGCTCATCTGTTGACAGCCAAGCAACCTTCAAACCACAAAGCATTGGGCATTGCTGTTAACAGACAAATGAGGATACGTTCAGCGTTCTCCTGGAGTTTTGCCAAGAAACGTTGCTTCAGGGAGCAAGTTACGAGTTGGGCGAGGGTCAGTGGTGTGTTCAATTGTCCTCAAGGACTGTGAGTTGAACGTGGCAATGTTGAGTAGGAACACTCTAGGTGGAATTGTTATTGTAAAAAATGCTCTGACTGCACTGGAGCCGGCTAAGGGTTTCTTTTCGAATTGAAGTCTGGCAGCATTTCTGTCCCATTGCCTCATCTCAGAGCTGTGCATTGTAATGCTGTCCCTCCAGAATCTTACAGTCCTTACAGGGAGATTGCAAAGAGTGAGGCCCGCAAGGGTGGCTTTTGTCAGCTAGCATCGTGACTGACTCTGGATAGCAGAACTTCGCAGTGCAGGCTTTCGCTGCAATTTCCAAAGATAGGGCAGGTCTCTCCACAATATCTGAGGCAGCTCTTCTATGCTCTTGGGGCTGCATGTCTTGCACCGCCTTGCCTGCTTAAAAGGACTGGAGGTTTGGATCTCGACCATCCGTATATCAAGATACAAATGAGGACATATGGTAGTAGCTAACCAACACATAAGAGGGTAAATATAAAGCAGATTGAGCGAGGGTTGAGATTCAAAGATTTCAGCATGTTCCATCTGTTTTGGCTAAATGTTGGACTGTTTGCAACTCAAAAAGCAGACCCGTTGGAACGCTGATTGCATTATTGTCCAGCTTTGCTAGTGACAAAAACGTGTAAGGAACGGGGTGCCCAGCCATAAGAGCAGACACTTTTTGACACTGACCATTAAATACGCACCCAGAATCTCTAACCACTCGCTGAGCCTATGTGGAAAGGGACAGGCCTCTCTCGCCCCGCAAGCAGAAGTTCCAAGAATTACCAGAACAGCACAGTAAACCCTTGCACGCCAAACGCGTACATTGTGCCTGCAGGGAGATAGCCAGCCCTCTCCCAGCACCAGCGGTGCCCGGCAGCCGGGCGCCTCCCCGTCTCCTGCCGCTGTGGTCTCGGCGATGGCGGCTGAGAGGCGCCGGCGGAGGGAGCAAGAGGTGCAGGAGATGAAGGCAGAGATCCGGCAAAGACGGTAGGCCATTATTTGTACAGTCTAGTTACCATCGGACGCTCACCGGCGATTCGCTGGTACTTGGCTTGCTTAGACTGTTTCTGGCTCTTTATCTCACTTGTTCGAACGGCTTCAGATTGGAGCAAAACCCCTCAGATCGAAATTCAAAGTGGTCTGGATCTTGTGCACACCGAGCAATACAGCATGCAAAGGATTGGATTGTCATATTGGCCGGGTCAGTCAAAGGAGTCTCCAACAAGGCCAAGGCCCTTTGGCTTTTCTTGAGGGGTATGGTACAAGTCCTCAGGGAAGCAGTGCCTGTAGTCGTCTTGTATATTGAGATTATGTTTACTACAGACATTGGGGCAGGACCATTTCCAGTGAAGGTCCTTAAAGTCTCCTCAGACATTGCCTGGATTGCCTGTTACGCTGCAATTTTCATTGGTGGAAGGGCAATGCAGCTGGCTTGACGTCTCTATCCCCCCTTCAGCAGTTACGCTTCCTTCTGCAATCAACAAGGTATCCTGTTTCACGTCCTCCAGGTAGCATGTGCTCGAACCTCTCCCCAATCCCAAAGTTCCTCAAAAGACTAACTTTTCAGATTTGTAAACTGACTCGCCATGCCTCCTCCCTGCAGATCAAAACGGCCTGGGGGCAATGCAACCGGCCCCAAGTCCCTCTCCCCCCTCCAGCTTCTCGAGAGCGTCTGCTGGCGCGTCACCGACAGCCCCGTCACTGCGCGGGTCTACTGCGATACTGACCGGGAGTCTTCCCCGGGGGCACATTCACACCACGGGCAGCAGCCTAACGGAAACCGGGAGCTTTCTCCTGGGGCGCACGCAAACTACGAGCTGCAGCCCAACATCGGTTGGCACAGCCCGAACGAGCAAACCGTCGCTCAGTGGGGGGAGGGGGAGCCTCAGGCCGATTGGAACGTTCAAGGGGCTTTGGTGGTGTCTCCAAACGGGCTGTCTAATCTACGGCAAGGCGCAGGGAGCGAAACTAGGTTGCGGGGCATGAAAGAAAGGTGAGGGTTCATGCGAAGCCTCCAGAGTTTTTGTTTCTTTTTCCGGCAGGGCGGTGGATGTCTCTTGTCGTCGCCGGGGTCAAATGACGACTTGCTGTCGGTGTCATTCCCGCACATGCGGGAGTCTGCTGCCTGTTTTGGCATCAAGCCTCTGTCAAGCTTAAGTATTTCCAAAAGTGCTCTTTAAAAGTCGGTTCTGAGCGCTCTGCAAGGGACATTATCGTTCCCAACGCACAAGTACATTGTGCTCCCCGCTGATTGAGTTTGTTTCTGCAACAGCTGGAAGCAGCTTTCACTGTTGCACCACAATCGTTGGAGCTTGTTCGCTTTGGAGCTTGTTCGCCTTGCAAGCATTTTCTAACTCTGGAGCTTCTTCCCACAGCGAGCGCGCAGAGGTGGTGTTCCGGGGCCCTTTCCTGACGCTACTCTTCCCGGTGGATCGCTTTGGAGAATTGGGCCCGCGCTCACGCGGCTTCTTCAGCGAGAAAGGGTTCACGCGACAGCAGCTTCTGGAGCGCGTTCACACCTTCTACCAGGTTAGCTTTTCATTCGCTTCCCCGTGCCCGCTCATTTTGCATTTCGAATACCATACACTGGACTTGCTAGAAGGAGTGGCCTGGCTTATGAAATGTTTCTGGTGAGTCTCGGAGCTTATTTGCACTTCCTCTCGGGTCGGGAGAAACGAATCTGCCTTATCCTTTTCAAGTGGTTGCACGTGTAGTTTAGTACACGGACATGTGCGAGCTCCCATCCCGCGCATGAGAAGCATCTAAGGTATGAACACTCGGCCTAGAGCCTTGCACACAAAGGTTTTGTAACAGCAATTCGCAGCGAAATTACGTTACCGCAGCGTTTCTTCGTTTGCTCGATATCTCCGCCATTAGGGCCCGCCACGAAATGAGGAGACTGGCGCCAAAGGAATCTAATAGTTCATTTTTGCCCGCCACTTGTTCAACCTGAGGTTGTACAGAAGACGGTCATTGACCTTTTTCTTGGGCCAGTATCTGTTTCCCCTCTTGACTCGCCCATCCTTCAATTTCCAGGAGGGCATGTCGGACGAAGAAGTCTCACTGGCGTTGCACACCGACTCGAAGCACGCCGACCGGCTGCGCGCCCTTTACGTGGCTCAGCCAATGGACGACCGACAGCTGGCACGGCCCCTCATGGTGAGAGGGGAGTTCCTTGGCAGTCGGCAGAACTTCGAAGGCCTGCAGAGGACCAGCCACAATGCAAGTGGGCAAACGTACGAAGTGATCCTGAGCGCATGATGGCGCTCGAGTTCAACGGCCACGAGGCTTTCTGGAGGAGGAAGCACGGAACTAAAATGGCTGGAGGGCTTTCCGAAGAGGGAAGGGGCCGGTAACAACCGCTTTACTGAATTGATAATTGACCGTTGTTAATTAGACACTTGCTTAGCTTGTTGGTTGGCAGTCGAAACAGAAACGAGTCATGTTAAACCTTATGTCTTAAGTTATGTGAACGCGTACAGAGGACGAGCCTAACCGCCACCCTTGAGGTGCCACACGAACTTACCCCGTGTAGCCCAGAAGAATAAGTACGCCCCAATAAGGGAGACAGTCAATTGGTCACAGTTGCAACCTTAATTTGTGGTAAGTTGTCTTCATAAACAGTTCAAATCATTGATGTTTTAGGGTCCTCTCGAGGTTCTAACGAATAACTTCTTTGATATTAATTCCTCAACGCAGAGTCCACCGGTCAAACCCGTTCATCATCCCATAGTTCATTTGTCGAAATTTAGAAGTTAGATGTAATCCCGATAGGGATCCGGACCTACGGCCTTCTCAACGGCCCCCTGCATCAGACCCAATCCGGTTCGACTGCTGCCAAGCTAAGTGCGCCATGCCGATCGACGTCGATGTGTACGTCTTCAAATTGAATGTCGGGGGTATTCACTGATATGATGGTCAACTACCATATGCTGTTTACCGGGACGGTGACATATATCTACAAAACATGGTCTTCATCAGCCCCCTGCATGAACACTAGTAACAGTTTCATAAGAACACTCAGCACCAGTATACCCATGCTGAACATTCATGTCGGATCTCCAGTCCGCCCACATGTGCGCTCATAGGAATGCTTGATCATCATTGCATGGTCATGGTCGCGAAAAGATGTTCTCTAGCTTTTCGTAGAACCGTTGAACGCCGTACGTAGCCAGCATGCGGCCATGGGCTTCTAGCTCATGGCATACAATTGTTGTGTTTGAAGATGTATGCGCCTTCTCTAAATCAACTTCCGACTATACTCTGAGCCTATACCGACACTAATACAAAGACGTTCTCACTTAAAGATCGCACCATTCAGAAAATTCTTTATGATGCATTGAGTCAACCAATTTGCATTCATGCAAGATCCGGCGCATGACGCGTGAGTCCGAGGGTCATTCACAAAGCATACACCGGCAGGAAACAGACAGTGGTCGATGTCCATTCAACCTGCATCGGGTGCGATCTGAGACTATAAGAGCTTGATCTTTTGCATGTGGAGCCAACTTAATTGAATGTCTGTGGTTGATACATCGACTTGACCATGACTGTGCAACATATTGCCTGAGGCGAGCTGCATACTGTTAGTACCTACAGTGATGAACAATCATGCCCATTGTCAATTTCTGTACACGTATTGCCGCCGCAGGTTATCTTGACTCGTCGTCCTCTGCCATCGCCTCCATTTCTTCCAATTGCGCAAGCGCTTCGATTGCCTCGTTTAACGGCAACCCATACTTCTTTGCAAAGACTTGCGCCGTTCGAAGCGACTCCTCCGTCTCCTTATCCATATCCTCCATCGACTTCTTGATCTCCCTCAAATCCCCCGGCATCTCATACGTTTCAACGGACGGCCCCTTCCCCATCCCCACCCCTTCCAGCGGCCCCACTTTCTCCACGTCCACCCCAATCCAATCCTTGTAGCCCTGCCCCGGCGGACCCTCTTCCGCAATTTTGGCTGCCTTTTTCGGGTCGTAACCCTCGTCTCCCGGCACTAGTGGCGTTACATACCAGTCCCGGCCGACCTTCACCGGCTTCAGCCCCTGATTGCGGAGATTCTCCGCAAGCCCCTGGTGCTTGTCAAAGTCGACGTTTTCGAAGCACTGGATAAACGACGGCCGCCAGTCGTCGGTGCGCCGCGCCTCTTGCCACTTGGTGAGCTCCCCAATCAAGACCTCGTTCTCTTGCAGGAGTCGCCGGAAGCGCGCAAACATTCGTTCGCTGCAAACAATCGAACCGGCACATCAGATTGATCTTCAAGCCAAAGGCGCGCGAACATGCCTTCGCTGCAAGATTTAGCCAAAAGATCAAATCGGCATTCAAGCCGGAGGCGCGGATATGTCAATTCGCTGCAGAAGGTTGAAAGGGCACGCTGAACCAGGTTTGAAGACAGTGCTCCGCATAGGCTCCCGCCGTGGTGCTGCTAAGGCATCTGACGCCCAAAACGCTTGGAAAGCATCTTCGGGAGGTTGACAAAACCAAAGGCTTGTTAACACCTTTTGACATCACCTGGGTGTATCCAGAGATTCGAGCCTCACCACAGAGGATACGACTCAAAGGCTCGTGCATCAAGATCAGGTGAAGAACTCAGGCCCTTCGATTAGACCCTGCGCTCTGCTTTTGCGAGACTTTGTGCTCAACCATGCGACCCAGGCGTCGAACGGTCGAGGCTGTCAATCAAGCGAGGTGCTGGAAAGCCGTAAAGCCAAGACTTATGCCGCTCTCAATAGAAGTTGGAGCAATCGGACGGACGAAGCAGATGGAAGCTTCGTGAGAAGTCAAGCACGAGTTGCTGTAACTGACCTGCAAAGAATCTGCTTGGGTTCCGGTTGGCGTGCGGGCGTGCACTCGCTCATCAGCATCTGGTAATGCTCCGCGACTCTGCATGGATACATGCAAGTACTCATCATTGGCGGGAGAAGCATGCTTGAGAATCCAGAAACTGGTTTAACGGCAAACCAAGTGATCGACTGAGGGCTCGTAAGTGGTGGCGACAACGGGCCTGACTTGCGGCAAACAACCGCCGGAATGGAAGCACGCAGATGGGTAACGTTCTTTTGAAATATGGTAAAAGACTGGAGCGGTGGCCTTACTTCTGATCGAAACAAGCCTGTTCGGACGCGTCGGTTATCGCTTTCCATCAGGAACCGCCTCAACTTGCGTCGGTGAGAATGCAGGTTTACGGATCTCTGACTATCAACATGCGGCCTGGCAACAAAGGAAGAGTCGGATTGCTCACTGTTCTGTAGTCGACTCCCCGCTGTCCAGCAAGTGCTTGGTGAACTGCACAGACAAAAATCTTGATGAATATAACGAGGTTTTAAGGGAAGCTCAATGTGCAAAGATTTCCAAGTTTCTTGCACGAACCAAGCCCACACGCTCCAGAAGTTCCAGAAGTACTACACCGATTGAGCGCAAACCGTTGCAATTAAACGGAATGTCAGACGAGATTCGAGAGTGTCATCATTCTCGCGGCTCCCCTAGCGGTTTTCGAGAAGGGTGGTGCGGTAATGTCCCTTGAATCCTCATCATTCTAGTGCCCCGCTTTTCTTTGCCCAATGAAGCAGGAGTCACGGTGTTGTTTCGATATTCAGAACTCGGCTCTGGAGTTTAGCAAACTCTTGTGTTAGCATTTCCGAGTCAAAGGAAAGACGAGAATCTTATCGTACTGCGGACTTCGCCGAACCTGTCCGTAGAATTGGGTGCTTCTTGGAGCAGACAATACGCTTGGGTATCCGAACCGACCGTTCTTCAGAGGTACACGGAGCTTGAGTCTCCGCTGTTGACTGAGTTCCGACCGCTTCAGTTTCGTTGTTTCGAGAAGAGATCGAAACACGCTTTCCGCCTTTTTGACATTTGGGAGCCCGAAAGGGGAAGGCTACTTTCAGCATCTTTTACCGTGTCTTCCAAGTCAATCTTCCAGATTACTACCCAAAGGAAAGAAGAGGAGTCAAATTCCCAAAAAGCAAGAAGAAAGACAAATCAATGCCCAAGAAGAAGAAAGAAGAAGTCATTGCCCAGAAGGAAAGAAGAAAGAGAAGTCATTGCCCAAAAGGAAAGGAGAAGAATACCTCCAAGCAGACTCACACTATGGTCCTGATACATGACTTCCAGGTACGGCTGCTTCGTCCGCGGGTGCTCCAGGACGTTCCGCACCGCGATCGACATCCCGACCTCGCTGTTATTCGCTGGCTCCTTCTTGCCGTCGGGGACCAAAAAGCAGATCGCGAAACCGTGCTCCTCCCTGCACGATACATGGACGGGTTTGAGACTTACAACAGTTAAGTGCAGGACACGTGGAGGAGTTTTGAGATATTGCAGGCTGGAATTGCAGGACACGAGGGGGGCCTAGTCTTATGTCTCACATGCATTAACGCCCGTTAGGAACGAAAGCACGTTTAACATTGAACTGCAGGACACGTGAAGGGCTTCGACACCGACTTCGCTTTCCGTTGCAGGATGACCTGGATTTGGAAAAAGACAAAAAGTGTTTCGTCAAAACCTGCCGCCCGAAGGGAGGGGATGGCTAGGAGACTCGGACTGAATCCTTGACAGTGAGGGTCAGTGTGACGGGCTCCGACCAAACCGGAATCATAGTTGAACAGCGCGCGATCCTTTCTGATCGCGCTGTGAGATGGATGGACAAATTGGGATCCAAGAGAATGCAGATCCTTCGGGGCAACGGATTCGCCAGGCGCTTCGAAGTAGGGTGGGAATTGCAGAGTTCGAAAAAGAAAACAACCTGGACAACTGATGATTGAGGACCACTGATCCCGGTTCTCCAATCGATCACTGTTTGATCGAGTCTGTTGGTTAACACAAAAGTTTCTCGTCTTTCTGCAGGGGACTCTGAGTACTCTTTCGCGCGACGTTCATGTGTTTCCACTCTCCTGTCGAACATCCTAACATGGTTCGACCACAGAGCGTCTGATCGATTTGAATTGAACACAAGTAACATGCGAGTGTGTCAGCAAAAAAGGGTCGAAACCGGGACCCACTTGATGGATGCAACAACGCCCAGCTACTCACCTGACGAGCGAGATGAAAAGCTCCATGATAGCGAGCCGGAAGTCGAAGTCGTAGTTGGTGGTGACTGGGTAGCGTTTCCGCACCAAAGGGTCGCTCAGCCGGATCACGTGCTTCGCCTCGTCCGCCGTGAACATCTTCTTCACCTGAAGTGGATGAAAAATATAGTGTCAGCTTTGTTGGTTCATGTTTTCGTTTTTCCTCAAACATGTGTCCAGCCAAAAACACACTCGTTATCAGGGTCGCTCAGCCGAATCACGTGCTTCGCCTCGTCCGCCATGAACATCTTCTTAACCTAGTGGGGAAAAGCTGTAGCCTCAGCTTTCTTGGCAATTTCTTTCTCCTTCTTGTGACGTTTTCGAGCCAAGATCCTCCTCGAAAGTATGGAGTCTGCTCCGGTGCACGTGGTTTCACACCCCCGTGCATGCACTTGCGTCTTTTACTTTTACTGTAACTACCCAACGTGGGGCTCAGTCTGTGGCTTGTATGCCCCACTTAAAGGATCTAGAATCTGCATGGATGTATTGATGCCCTGGGCTCGTAATAATACACTCCTGCAATCCCACTCACACCCCAGTACGGTCCACAGTCTGCCAAAAGTCCCCACATCAGACCGTCGCTCGTCTGCAGCGTGCTTTGCCAGTCAGGTTCAAACTCCGCGGAGTATAGCACCCCTGCGATCCTTGTCACCCCCTTAGCATAGAGACTTTCCCCTTTCTAGAGCTCCCCCACAATTGTGGATTGCTCAGGGCACAGTTTGCCCTAATTACAACCCCGCGATCCCACCATGAGCCTGTTCGCACCATCCTCGAAAGTCACCCCATCTCTCCCGTGAGGCTTTCTAACATCAAGTCATCATTCCCTTGAACCGCCTGACAAATCCACATTTCATAGATTCTATGATTGCCCCTACGAGAGCCTGTTCACACTAACAAGGGCAGTCTCACCTTCTCCTGGAGCTCCCTTATGTCTGGCCACTGTCCCACCCATAGCTTGAAGTGCCTAGTGTAGCCTTACAATTGTTTTTTACCCCTGGGCCTTTTCACACTGACGCCGAGGGGCATTCTCACCTTCTCTTGGAGCTCCCTAATGTCCGGCCACTGCTCCGGCCACAGCTTGAACTGCCCTACGTGCACCGTCTCCGCCATGCTGAACGGGTACGGCGGTGGCGCTTCCTCTTCCTCCTCCTCTCGATACACCACCTTCTCATACTCCTGGCCTTCCTCAATCTCAACCTCTTCTTCGTACTCCTCCCATTCAACTTCCTCTTCGTCATTGTCAGAAGCTGCGGAGATAAGTTGGGGTGGTGTTGGGACGCTGATTTTGAGCGGACGAGTGAGTGTGCCGTCAGCAACGAAGATTGATGGTGGAAAGAAATGTTCAATCACAATGGCCGCTTTTGTGTTTGACTTTATCAAGGTGGTCAATTGGACAACAATGACTTCCAAAGCACAAACAGTGTATCAATCCAAAAAAGAATCTGTAAAATCAGCACAAGACCTAGTAATGTCAAATAGAGCGCCACACAGAGGAGTCAGGCGGCTTTGTGCCTGCAAACACCAGCACCTTTACCATGAAAAGAATAAATCGAAAGTTCTTTCTTTGATGAAGCTTAGACACAGGCCCAACCTCACCAAGTGTTCACCAACGATGCTTCTTTACAAGAAAATCTCAAAAAGCTGATGCCTGTACTGGTCATTGGCTTTGGAGCAATTGCACGACCTCATCATGATGCACCACCTTTTCATCACACCTAATCAAATGGCTCAAACAATTTTATCTAGGTACTGTAAACATTACACTTCCAATGCCATCAGAAGACAGAAGCATCGAAAAACTTAGCGCACCTTTGACTGGGCCCTTCTCTCCACCTTCTATCAGCCATTTGTACTCCAGCTCCCCGCTGTCTGGAATCTCCCACCTCCCAGAAGATGACGCCGTCTCACTTCCGTCCCTCTCATTGCGCCTGTCGGCTGGAATAGACGGCCCTGAGGCCGCCGCACTTGTCCTGCATCCCCTTCTTCGTTCTGCGTTTTTTTTTTTTGAACCAATGAGAGCAGCAGCGAAAGGAAGAAGGGAACTATTTGCCCCATGGTGGGATTTGTCAGCTGACGAAAGCTCCACTCTCCTTTGAATTGAAGGTGGTTGCTGCGCAAAGAAGGGCCTGAAGGTGGAGCATGCCATTTCGGGAGGTGTAAAATAGGGGCATCTGCCTGAAATTTTTGAAAGCGGTGAGAGGAATGGACGCCCTGAAAGAAGCACCTCAGAGGCGGCCATTTTACATAGGTATTATCTTTTACAGTTCAGTGTTGACCACCCTCCTTTTCCCTGTTCCTTTTCGATCTCCAAGACTGAGTCTCGCATCGAACATATCTGGTATCGAACATAATACAAAGATAATTGTAAGCTTCTTACGCTTCGACGATCGGTTTTGTTAATTACCTGGAGAGAAGGAAAATGCTTCCCCCTCTCTCGCAAGCGCGGGTGCAGAGTGGTGCAAAGGGAGGAGGGAGAGTGGCGCACGTGGGACTTGGCGCCAGGCAGGTTGCAGCTAGCTAGGCGCTCTTTGTTGCTGTGATTGATCTTCCACCACATAGAGGAGATCGGGTTCCATTTGGAGGAGGAGCATTCTAGGGCAGAGGAAGAAGCAATTTGGTGGAATCAAGACTCTGAGGCAACATGCTCTCCCAAAGTGTCCGACGCCTCAGGCGGGAGCTGCCTGAGGTCAGTGGTTCCAGCCATGTATATTTCTGAGGATGTGGCCCTCTTTCGCATTCGTCCAGATCTATGCATTATATGTCAGTTGTAAAAACCTAGTCCCACTTGCTCTGTGGCAGATAAAAGCAGCTTTTTTCGGAAAGCTAATGCATGAGCAATATTGGTTGGAGGGGCACTAGCATGACCTTGGCCCTGCCATCCTTTCCAATTGGGGTCTAGTGCTTGAGTCTTTTGTCGGTTGATTGCATGTTTTGCTGAGTTTGCGCCAGGAATCTGGTTGATTCCTGTATAGATTTTAGGCTTGAATATAGCCATATGGAACCATTTCCATGTAGACCTTGTTGCATTTGAATATCACTTTATGGTGCGGATGTTTTGGTTGGACATGATAAACAGTACATGTAAATTGCTGATAAGGGTCTGGAAGCATCCTTTTGGTTGCTCTGATTGACCGCAAGAAGCACGCCCGGAAGAAGGAGCTTTAGGGAAATGCAACAATTGGAGGAATGTGGCAGATGGAATGAAAAGGATCGAGTATCTTCTGTTCTTTGCTTATTCAAATTCATTTCAGCGGGCCGCATTGAATAGATCCATCGGCACCCCGTGCGTTTGTGATGAGGCGAAAACTCCAGTATTGCAGCGCATCAGTGTCGTTGTCAAACGCTGCCACATAAAACTTGTGCCTGCTGTTGGGAAAGTTCAGACAAACTTCTGATGTAACATGCACTAGCATTGTCTGGGCGCAGATTGATCAACAAAGGCTGAACTTTCAGCCTGGGTCTAGACGTGAACACGTTGCAAAGCAGGCAGAGGACCACAGTTATAATTAGGCCAATCCCGCGGCGCATTGCTTCTCAATTGCTCGCCTCCACCCGATTGTCTGCAAAACTGCTCTACCACTCTAAAACCATACTATTGCAAATCACATGATCTCATTTCTCTTCCGTCCATGCGTTGAAACTCAATGTCCCACCACTCTACAATCTGGTAGCCCAAAAGTATGAATGCTTCTCACCCATCTCCTGCACAGGCTGTGGCCAATGCTCAGCGGGCGATCTCCACAAGCGCGCCCCTCGAGCAAGCCGCCCCGGCCCTTGCCACGGCCGCCAAGAAGACTGGCGGGTTTTTCTCCAGCTTCTTCGGAGCCTCGTCGCCTGCGCTCCCCCCATTGGACGAGCCCCTCCCTGGAGTGCCCGAGCCCCCCCCTTTCAACGCCACCGCTGCACCCCCTGGCACTAAGATCACAACGCTGGACAATGGCATGAGGATCGCCTCGGAGGACATCCCGGTAAGAGCGCCTGACGTTGCTCTTCTTCTGCTAAGAGTATGTTCAATTTCAGTTTCCATGGATACCTCGATTTACCAGCAAGCTCTCCGAGGCTGGCAAAGGCCGGCAGCTTGGGCTGACTGGCGGTGGATATTTTCAACATCTTGCCCTCTGATTGGCGATTGGCCTGTCTTATCATTTTAGGTTGCCTCAATCGCAGCCGGCAAAAACCTACAAGACATGGTATGCGACTTGAATTGCATTGAGTCTGTCGCCCAGAAGAGTAAGACTAGTGGAATCTGACTGGAACATGGCGCATAGCTTTTCTGTGCCTTTGCATGCATGGTCATCTTGGAAAATTCCTTCTGCTCATTTGACAAGAGCGTTTTTGGCTCTTAACGCAGGGTGCGGCCAACAGCGTTGGCGTGTACATCGCTTCTGGCAGCGTGTATGAGGACTCGTACAATTCCGGGGTGTCCCACCTGCTCGAGCGCATGGTCTTTAAGAGCACGATCAACAGGACGCACTTCCGGCTGGTCCGAGAGGTGAGCATCATATCAGAATGCAAGATCTTGGTGCCAAAAGCAAAGATGGAATTCTTGGCTTCTGGTTGATCTGCTATCAGGGTTTGAGGCTGATCCGACATGCAAAGTATGTGACATTGACAATGCTGTGGACGTCGTATTTCTATCTCGAGCATGGCTCTTGTAAAGCGAGAGCCGTTCTGAGATACTGACAATGAACCATCTTGACCAGGTTCGTTGTTACTTGAGTTCAGGTCGGCAGTAAGCATAATTTGATTCTGCTCAAGACACGACTCCTTCTAAATCCTGACGTCATTGTTGCAGCTGGAGGCCATCGGTGGCAACATCGTTGCGGGTGCCCACCGCGAAGTGTTTGTCCTCGCTGGCGACTCCGTCAAGACGTACCTCCCGGAGGTGGTAGAGATCCTGGCGGACTCGGTGCGCAACCCGCGATTCGCGCCCTGGGAGGTCGCTGAGCAGGTAAGCTGGATCGTTTAGCTAATGGTCAACCAGCACCCTAAGCACTTGTCCTCCTCTTCTACTCTGATGTTGGTGTCTCTCAAAAGGTCTTGGCTTTGTTTCATGGTTAGCTCACCGACAGGAACTGTCACCGACCGTCGTTTTTTTTTCCCTCGCCTCTAGTTGGAGAAGTGCATAAGGACGTGCACATGGCCCCGAGCACATGTCTTCTTCTTGATTCCCTCGTTTCGTTAACGCCACCAGTTCTCTTTTTTCCCTCGCCCATGACCGGAGAGGGTGCGCGAGGACGTGCACATGGTCAAACAGCGCCTCGAGCACTCGTCTTCTTCTGAATTCCTTCTCGATTTGAAGCCAACAGTTCTCTTTTCTTCCGCGTCTAGTTGGAGAAGGTGCGTGAGGATGTGCACGTGGCCAACCAGCGCCCCGAGCACCTTCTCCTGGAGGCGCTCCACCAAGCCGGCTACCAGGGCTCGCTCGGCCGCCCGCTGCTCGCGCCTGAGAGCGGCATCTCGCGGCTCACGCCGGATGTCCTGCACCGCTTCGTGGAGGTGAGCAGCACGAGCAGTTTCAGCAAAAGCTGCAGGCCGAAAAGGTTGCCGGATGTTTAGATTGTCCTTGAGTAAGTTCGGAATTGTCTTAACAGTCAACGTAATGGCTGACTCTGACCGCATCTGCTGTCAAGGTCGAAGAGGATACTTACGGATTGACAAGTGCTGGATGAATGACTTGTGATACATGAAATCTGCCAAGTACATCGGACGTGCTCGTTACCGCACGAGTCCCCATGCATGCTCACGACAGGTCTCTCAAAATGTCTTCAAGGCGCCAGGAAAGCAGTAGTGAAGACGAAAAGGATGAATTGGAATCAAGACTGTTCTTCGGATTTCCTGAGGGTTGGGTGTTTCGTGAATCTCCGAAATTTTGCGGCACAGTCGAGCTGTCTTGTGGCTCACAGTCCCACTGGGTGGTCTCCAATCACCTCCTGTCAGCTGCGCTCGCCAATCACATTCCATGTGACGCAAGCTTACTCGTTGTGTCTCACCATTACAGTCCCACTGGGTGGCCCCCAACCTGGTCCTGTCCGCCGCGGGCGCCGACCACGACGAGCTGCTCGCGGTCGCGGAGCCTCTCTTCGGCGACATGGCCCGTGTAAGCGCCCAGACGCCCCCCCCGTCCAAGTACGTCGGCGGTGATTGGAGGAGGGCCATTGACTCACCCCTGACCCACGTGGCACTCGCGTTCGAGTTCGAGGGGGGGTGGAGGAACGTCAAGGGCGCGACCGCGCTGAGCGTGCTGCAGGTGAGTTGGGAGTTCCTTTGCTTGCAGAAAGGGGTGCTTTCTTCTGGTCTGCTGGAACCACGAGCTGGGTGGATTGATTTTGAGTTTGAGGGGGCAAAGAACACCAAGGGCGCGAGAGCATCAAGCGTGCTGCAGGTGAGTTTGGGAGCTTTGATGTTTGATGAAAATTCGTTCCAGTCTTCGTGCTTCTTCTTGTCTCCGGGCCTGATTAGTCGAAGCTGAGCATTACAATCGGCAGCCCGCTTCTGCACCTTAGGGACGGCACCTGAGCAGTCCGTTCAGAGATGGTCCTGATGCGCCGTTTCTTTTCGCCTGGTTGATCCGAGGTGTCCAGGCATCTTTTAAGGGCTTGACCGGATTGCCCGAATCCATTTTAAAAAAGGCGCTTCGTCCAAACAAACCACCGAGCTTATGTATAACCTATCAGTTTGTTTCTCACAGCCCTTGAAAGGTTCGGCCGAGTGAAAGACTCCATGCAATCCTTAACGCTCTTGGGTACAATAAGCGAGCTCTTTCTGAACTCCTTTGACCGCGAGTCTTAGTCCTCAGCGGTTCTCCCTTTCGGCTCAGTAACGGCTCAGTCGTTGCTTTGAGAAGCCAGGGCCAAAGCTGTTTCGTGGTTGGCCAGACGCTTCGTTGGCTAGTTGTCTCTCTCGAATGCGTGAGTTTCTTTCGATGCTCTCTTCTCCGTTAAGATTTGTCTTCCACCGTTCGCTGTTCTCTTCGATCTGCTTTGACCGTGCGCTCCTCCCTTCTCGTTGTTCTCAGGTGCTGCTGGGCGGAGGCGGGTCGTTCTCTGCCGGAGGCCCGGGCAAGGGCATGTACTCTCGCCTTTGTAAGTGAAGACATTCCACCCACTTTATAACTGTCGATGCAAGTGGCTTCGGCTTTCTCTTACGCTTGTGTTGATCATTCTACAGTCTGTCTTCCCTTTCTGTACCTTCCTTGACGCGGTTAGAAAGGGCCTCGAAAAGGCGACGCTCTTGTTTGCATCTATTTTTTCCGCCGACACCGGCGAACTTAGCCACGCGTGAGTCCAGAATGCGGTCGCTTTCCCCTTACTTTCGTACCGTTGCTATCTTGCAGACACTGGTGTTCTCAGCCAATACTCCTGGGTGACCTCGGCCACGGCCTTCTCGCACGTCTACAACGACACCGGCATGTTTGGCATCCACATATCAGGGGTGGGTGCCTACAGCTTTCATACCCGTTTAACAGAAAAGAAACCTAGATAGTCACGCCGTCTTCTTAACGGGGTTGGCGTTAACCCCTCTGCGCTGAGGCTCTTGGTCCCCTCAAGATACCGTACAGTTTTGCCATTGTGTGGCATGACCACTGCGGCCCCGGATAGTGCTAGCGTTTGCTGGTCGTCAGGTTTGATGTCGTCATCGCCAGCCTCTTCAAGTCGCCGTGCTGTTCTCGACGTTGTCGTCTTCCTTGGTGCATCGCTCTCAAGCGGTTACTGGCTGGGAGCCCCGGATCCTTCGTTACACTAAGGAAGCCAAGTTCTCCGTCAAAGTGATGCCCGTGCGTGACAATCTCTTCTCGAGCCGTGATATCGTTCATGGTTGCTAGATGTGGCGTCGTCGTCTTCTGACCGTCCCTTGTGTGTTGGCAGGACTCCTACCGTGCGGGCGACCTTGTGAACATCGCCACCGACGCGCTACTGGCCATCCCGGCTGGGAAGTGTAAGGCTCCTAACCGCTTACCAGTATGCATCAAGTGGAAGCCCCAAGCGATGTGATGAGAACCAGCAGAATGGTGGGCCGATCGTGAAATCTACCTCGTTTCAACTTGTTCACTGTGGTGACCTTCATTTCATTGAAGAGGCAAGTTGATTAAGGTAGGTGTTTGCAAGACGGGTGGTGTTAGTTGGGTGGTTAAGATGGCTTTGGATGCCGAGCGCATAAAGCTTGAAGTTTGGAATATGCAGTTGCAGACCTGGGTACTCAAATCCTTGGTGAAGTCGTTCTAAGACGAAAGAAGAGGTACCAGTAAAACTCGTTCCGTTGATTCAGAGCGTGAAGATGACGAGTGCATCCACAATAACCGACTTTTCAGTTTATCCGGTCTCAAGTGAGTCTGACTAGCTTAAGGGTTTCCCGTGCAGTTACCCAGACGGAACTAGACAGGGCCAAGAGAGCAACCATCTCGTCCATCCTCATGAACCTTGAGTCCAGGGTGAGTCACATCGGAAACCGTTCTCAACCCCAAAGTTTCGGTCTGTTTGGGTTTCGTCTCGTGCTGCGCTGTAGCTCCTAAGCAGACTTCGGTTATATTGAACACTCTCGTGTGCAAAGGACTGGGTGCCCCTCTTTCGCTGCTCGTTCTTGCTGATTGAGTATCAGAGGCAAACTTTTACCTGGCCAGAGCAGGCAAGTGTAAAAGCTTCTTCTAGTGCGGCTTCCGCACTGGCCTGTTTGGGGACCAAGCTCACGTCAGCTTTTGTTGTGCCAGACTGTCGTCAACGAGGATATTGGGAAGCAGATTCTGACGTACGGCAAGAGGTGAGCTTGGCTTTCCACGTCATTTTGCAGGATAGGATAACCGTTGCATACCCAAACCACTTCAAAGTTGGTCGTTTGTTCTTATGCCCCGGTTAAATTGACAAGCCGTGGCTTCGCATTTTCCATGGATTCAGAGCATGCATATTAGTCAAGGCTACAGCGGAAAATGTTCTGGGCCTACCCGTGAAACTTGAGCTCCTCAGAAACATGCTCCGACTGAGTTCAACTCAGGAAGGCTGGTCAATTCAAAGGTTCACCGTAAAAAGCCAGCTTCGAGATTGCTCCAGCTGCTCCAGCTCTGCTCGTCTTGTCATCCTTGCAGAAATCTGCCACGTGGCCCTGCATGCCGTTGATTTCTGATTCTGGCGCCGTCTAGCATGGTGCATTGGGTCCTCCTCGCCTCTGCTTCCTGCACTACATAAGCAATCGCCCTGTCTCTGTGAATGCACTCCAGAATAATCCTGGAAGGCAACTGTTGCGAGCAAGCGTGCTTCTGGGCGGGCATCACGAATTCTTTTGATAAGTTCTTTCGATGCGAGATCAGCGGTTCTTGACGAGAAAAACGCCGATGGCTTTATGCTCCCTTGGTGCCGCGTGCAGACTGCCTGCGCCGGACTTCCTCAAGGAGATCGAGGCCCTGACCATGAAGGATATCCAAAATCTGGCGACCAAGATGCTCAAGACACCCCCAACTGTAGCAGCCTGGGGAGACGGTGAGTCGCAAACCTCGTTTGCTCCTACCATTTGGTTGGATCGACTGGCCGTCAGCTGGGTGTTTTCCTAACGCCAACAGATTCCGTGTTTTGCCTTGCATTGCGTCTACCAGAGTCTGCGTGAGGGTGCCAGCTCGCTCTGCATATGGTTTCTTCTCAGCAGGCGGAACAGTAAGTCCTGCTTGCGGAAAAATTCGTCGTGATTGTTAACCCCTGACGTCTGGATTCTCAGTCTTGGGTCATGCACCCGCTCTCTCAGCAAAAGATGAAGGTTTTCGTACAATCAAATCAGGAGACCTTAGAACGAGTAGCCAGCGTGCTGGATTTGACGGACCCATTCTGCCGGAATTCTTGACGCGTTCGTTCTTTGCTGCAGTTGTCCATGTGCCCAGGTTGGACCAAGTTGCCTCTCGCTTTGGATGAAGGGACTTATCCTGCATGAACGAACTCATGTGAGGTTTGACATATCCTCTGATTGCAAGGCATAGAAGACGTAGTCTGAAGCCAACCAAAGAAAGCAGTCGTCTACCAATTGCGCAATGTTGGAGCTTGAGCAAAAGGATCTGGGCTTGCAAGGGAACGAGTCTGTCATGCGTTTGCTGTTATTGCGAATCTGCTTACTGTCTGTGCACAACAACAGAAGTACCTAAATGCCTTGGTCTAGAAACGCACAGTTATATCACAGAGCCCAGATGCATGACTTACATGCCAAATATGGGTTCCCGTATCACCCTCTTTACCCCTATGAACAGGCTGACTCAACGAGTGGAAACTTTCATGATAACAATGGCCTGCACGTCTCAAATATTTGCGTGACTCAAGCCAGTTGAGTGCCCATATGTAAAAATCATGGTGGCGCTCCAATTCGCTCAATGATTCATATGGGCGTGGCTCATGCAAAGTGCATGCAAAACTTACGAATTATGCTGGGTTATGCCACGCGTTTCTGCATGCTCATACGCTGCGCGGCCGCATGCTGAACGCTCCTGCAGCATGTAACAATTTTGCGTGGCTACATACAAATGTATCATGCAATGATGATATGCAGAAATCAACGTACTTCATCCATTGGACCTGCCGACAACCACAAAACACATGGACCGAGGGGCCTGCCGACGGTGCAGAACATCGCAATGATTTAACTGAGCTGCGACGAGGTGCACCGCAGGTCGCCCGCCTGTCTATCCCAGTGTTCCCATGCAATTGTGCGGGTCATCATTGATTTCAAAAGCTGCATGTGCGATCACACACTCAGAATAGAGCTCCGGCAGCACTCTTTAGCGAGTTGCACAACGAGAGAACTGCCCTATGAGAGCGGCTGCAGTCGGATGGTTTGCTGAAATGATAAATCTTTCAAAACAGCCAACACGATCTCCGAGCCATCATGATCCCTTTTGTGTGTACGCTTTGCTGATTCCCCCGTTGCGCCGCCCACAAGCTTTGCTATATGAAATCGATCGATGCGGGCTCTTGGAAAACCGACCAATTTTCTATGATCACAAGACCTTGTCATCCCCTTACTTAGCCTTCCTCTGCACCCGCTTCCTCGGGTTTGAAGGCTGATCGACGTTGGCCTTCAACGGAGGCCACCGGCCCAGCTTCCGCAACTTGCGCTTCCGGTCAAGCTTTTTCCTCCGAAGGTGCGCTTTGTAAGCAGCCTTCTCCTCAGGAGTCTCTGCAGATTCAGGGCAGGGGTCAGGAAGGAAGTGGAGCAAACTGCTTCACCTAGGTGGCCATACGTGCGCCATATAATTCATGAGTCGATTAGGATTTAGGTTTCCTAAGGAGAGTTCGATTTGGACCTCGATCCGCTTGGATGAAATTGTAGGCTTAGCAGCCAGCCTGGCTGTGTCAGCGCCCTTTCACTCTAAGACACCAGATTACTTGAAAGAGTTTTACGGAACGTTGTTGGAACACAAAAGGTCATTCGGACCATGCACTTCCTTATTACTGGTAGAGCAATTCAAGCACAGGTGGCTTGTTCCTCGACTCCCTCCCCAAGACCCCAAGCTGAATCATCTGCAATCTTCTTCATGGCACATGATCCCTGCAGCTTGAGGTACAGTATCCAGATTTTGCTGTCAATCCACATAACCGGCACCTTCTCACGAAGAAGCACAATGCTACATCCAACTAGACGCTCGATGCGTTACAAATCATCTCCACCTATTGCCTCCATTCTTGAATGTCGTCCAACAAGGGCCCTTACAAGCTCACATGTGTGGATAATGTGGTGGGCTTGTCAAGGCCACCACATTATGCCCAACACAAATGCACCTCGCCGGGTCCATGTATGGTCGCCTTATAGCAGATGATGTGATACCACAACAATGGAGCAAACTCAATGCAACTAGATACCAAGGGGATGCCCAAACAGAACACAATTAGCATCTCTAAAGCCGGCCAAAGTTGACAAGATTGAACCTTTTGCAAACGATCAGAAATGGCAAAAAAGATCAATGGAAGGTACAACTCCACACACTCCTCTCTGATGCCTACGAAGTTGCAACTTGTCGACCACTTGGTAATGATGCATTCCAGTCTGGCAACAGGCGCGACCAGCATGGGCGCTAACACCCGCTTATCGTACGAATTGGGTTTGGTAATGGTCTCAACTCGTATGCAAGAAAATGCAGCTCAAAGCTGCTCTGGATGGGCCATCCTCACCATGTGGCAGCAATCAACTGCACTTCGGCCACGGAAAGCAGGATTTTGTTGAGGAATAAAACACCAGAAAGCGAGACACTTCGCCACAATGTGCAACTATGACTTACTAGGTGGCCGGCCCTGCTTCTCCCCGTCGTCCTTGCCCGCCTTCTTTGCTGCCAACTTCGCCTTCTTTTCCGCTACAAACGCCTCCTCATCCGCAGTCTCCGACGCTGACGGCCCCTCTGCCATCACAACCCCAACCTGCTTCCTTCCATTCCGAGTCACCGGTCTTATTTCTAACCTAAACCCCCTGAAACTAGAGACGAGAGACGAGGACACACAGCTCTGTGCTGGTGCTCTGCTCGTTCTGCAGACGACGTTTGACGCAACGGCCTGAGTGAAGGCCACTCGGCAGAGGGCCGCATGAGCCATTGTGAATCAACGGCCCGCCACTGGCCTCCCTTCAACACCAAGAACAAGATTGCCCCTTCAAGAAAGCCCAATGTGGAGCCGTCACATCGGCCTCAGGAGAACCACCAAAGGAACCCTAAAATGCAGCGCCCCTGCCTTGCTGAAAGCTGTTATATTCCACCCTGCTCAAGATTGAGAAAGCATTCCTGCAGCTAGGTGTTTTGCTCACATCTGGTCGCCGCGAACAAGATTCAAATGGTACTCTAAACATACTGAGCGGAGCGACCGCGCAAAAGTCGCAGCGCACTACGGTATGTACAGCTAGCTCAGGCTGGAGAGCGCAGAGGAAAGCTCACTTAGACGATATAGCGCGAGCTCCTTGCAACTTCTGAAGGATTAAAGAAGGATCAGGCGGCTTGTCGCCAGGAATCATTGATTGGAAAGCTGGTGCACTTTGCTGTTCTTGGAAGCTCAGGTTGTCAAGCAGGGAGAGAACGCAAGCTGCTGGTTGTTGCAGCCTATCTGTCTGCTGCAGGCGGGAAAGCCTCTGTAGCGTTAAAGTGCTTCTCTTCAACACCTGGCTAAAGATTTCCAGGGTTAAAGAGAACCACGCAAGGAGTTGCAAGGGGAGGAGAGAATGGCCGGAAAGGCAGAAGAGGCAGCAAAGGAGACGCAGGCCGCCCCGCCACCCGCTGCGCCTGGGCAGCCCAAGGTCGATGTCTTTGAGGACGATGATGAGTTTGAAGAGTTTGAGAATGAAGGTGAGGAGAATCTAGTAGTAGAGGGATTGCAATTGCTTTGCAGATTGTTGTTCTGTTCTCAATGGCGAGATGGATCGACGCCACCTTTTTATCCACTCAAGGGACCTATCTAGTAGGTTTGCTGGGGGTCAATTCATACCACTGGCTTGGATTGTGCTGGGAAACTGCACTTAAAAATCTGACCAGTTCTCACGAACAAGTACTGGAGTGTGTTGGTGCTTCAACAGCTGGATATGTGTGCGAGGCTTCAAAGCGATTGAACCTGGTATGAAAATCAAGCGTTCTGCAAACAGGGAGCGGAGCTAGCGTCCAGGCAGATCGTTAGCAAGGTCTCTTCTGCTACTTCAAGTTTCTCCCTGACCAATCATTATGACCATTAAGAGGAGCTGCATGATTTCTTCAGTGTTGGTGGGCCTGTCTCTCTCCGGAGGTATCGCATGCTGCTAACAGGGCTTGCAGCTCTTTCATAACCGACTTTAATTTGTGAATTCGACATGTCCTTCGCTCGATTGCCATCAAGGATCTGAGTTTTTCATAAGCACCAGTGTTGGAACTGTGTTTTCTCAAGAATCCAAACTATCGTTTTGAGTTGGTAGTGAGCAGTTGATCTTCCGCTAACTGCTTCATCATGTTTGTCCTGTTCTTTTCAGTACGCCGTTTGCCGCTGCTTTCTAACGTGCATTTCAAACACCAGAGAGCTCCTAAAAAGTTGGAAGAACTTCCAGTTGACTTTTGAGTTCAAAATTTTGCGGCCTATGCTCATCAATGGCCCTGCCTTTACAGCAGTGGCCCTACTGTGTCAACCTCCAAAACGTAGCTCAAAGAGTGGTTTATATTGATTGTTGGAACGATCGATATGGAGGAGATCAAGGAAAATTAGTGATCTATGGTACTGTAACATGAATACTTGGCCTTGGCCATACTTGGCCTTTTACTCCTTGTAATTGGACAACCTCAAGCCCTTTGTTCTTTTCTATCTGCTTGCAGATTGGAATGCTGAAGAGGAAGACACCACAGCCGTACATCAATGGGAAGATGACTGGGATGATGACGACGTCGGTGATGACTTCTCAAAGCACCTTCGAGCAGAGCTAGAAAAGGCTGAGGGGCAAAAACAATGAACTGGTTTGAATGCTTTTCTACTTCTTGTACAGTGCACCTTCGCTATTACGGCGAGGTTGCACCATTGAATTGGGTCGCATCTAGCTCACGCCGCAATTGTTGGTATGCTTGAGCATAGCTGTCACTTTGGGATTGCCGCCTAAATGCATGGCCATGATAACATGACGACATGGATGCTTGTATACTTATCCGATTCCTTCAAGTCACTGTCGCGCGATCTCATTCATCATGCAGGCTTTGATAGTCTTGCAAAGACAACCCATAGTTCAGGATTCTTGTTATGGAGATCTGCAGCGTCGGATCGCTCCCGGAGCTTGCTTTCCTGTAACGAGCTTTAGTCCAGCGGTTTCTTGTGTTACTTGTTGTCACGCGGAGCCGCAAAGTTGTATTGTTCTGCAAGCTGAGCATGCATAGAAATATGCATCAGGGCTGAGCCATGCAGCGCGGCTGCATTTCAAGGCCCGAATTCCACAGATGTGTATGCCCATGCGGTCAGACATTACAATTTGATAGACTTATATGTTCCGAAGCTGCATGGCTGCAATACACTGGTCGAAAGCCTTTCACTGACTCGATTCGCATGCACTGAAAGGTCACAGTCATGGTCTCCACCGCTTATCAAGCGCCGCATACATCTGCTAAGAGCTATTATTGAAGCATATGACGTCCAGATTGACTCACAAATTTTGACGTCGACCGGCATACCACCCGCCGCGCCACTTAATTTGACCATTCACTCCGTAGAAAACTCATCTGTCATGACAAACACACAAGCTGCCTGCAGAATGATTGTGCTACGAATTTACAAGTTCCATCTACCATCAATACTACGCAACTGCGAGGAACGATTTGACGGTGGATGGCAAATTTGAAGCTGCAGTGTAATTATCGACGATGGCTCTAAAGTCAGTTGTTAGGCATTTCCAAAATAGCCAATACAGGCCCGTTGCTAGGATGTCACCTGAGCGTTATTACACAACTCTACTCGCTGACCGTTGCTCATGATGCAGCTGCAGCGCCTCATGAGCCAATATACAACGCGTATAGCACAGTTATCATATCCTACCGCGGAAGAGTTTGTTCAAAGTCACCCCTTTTGGTCTGCTTCTTCTTCTTTGCCAACTCAATCTCCGCCGCCTTGCGGTAAAACAGCGAACCGTCATACTGTCCACGGATCGCTTCCCGCGTCATAACCTCTCGCCCGTCTGGCGCAACTTCTTTGGCGAGGAGCCAAGTAACCGCCCATTCCAACGTGGAGGCTGTTCGCCCGAAAAAGTCGTACAGGTTGCGGTTGTGGGCGACCATGCCCTGCAGCTCGTCCCACGTCAGGGCGCCCTTACCGTCTGCAAAGATGGAAAAGGAAGCCTTCAGAGGAGCTGATAAGGGGAGAATGCATTTTTAAACAACAGCCCAGCTGTTGTGCACTGGTCGCAACATCGTGATGATTCCACTACTCCTTTCTATTGCGAGTTCTAGCGGCTGCTAAAAGGCAGCAATCCGTCGGCCACGCTCTTCCCGCTCGCTTTATTCCTCACTCTAGTCGCACCCATCCTAACCGGAACACATTTTCGTAAATGTAACCAGCGCCACCTATTCCAGCAGGAAACAGCAAAGCAGAATCACAGTAAATCTGGTGAATGGTGCGTACGATCCAAGCCAAGATGAAACGGACTGAGAACTGTCGTGTACTTGCTCCTAGAAACCTCAGTAGCTGTAAAAGTTGATGCTGGCCAGTGATTCCTTAAAAAAAAGCTCCCCTGATCTGGAAGACTCCATATCAAGGACCTCAAGCGAGCGTATGCTTCCTTTCGTTCTTTTTCGAAGTTTTGCAAGAGCTGTCGACCCCACGAGGGAGACAAGCGTCGATCATCAACTTGGAAAGCAGAAAGCAGATTATGCGACTCTGCAGTTCCCATCCAGATTGACGCAAGGGTTGATTTACCAGGCGGAGCATCCATTGAAAGTTCGACGGTCGTTCAGGGCATCTTTTGTACGACGAGCAAGACTGACGACAACCTCGTATCGAAGTAAGGCAAACATACCATCGTGTATGTTCCTACGGCTCTACTTACTGGGATGTAGTTTCAGACATTGCTCGTTTACTGGGCACGAACCCAGGTCGTCGCCATGAAAAAGCGATGTCCAAACCCCTAGACGAAAGGGACTTGTGCTTGTAGCTCAATAGGGATAGAGTGCTAAACTACAGGAAGGAGCTCAACTGAGCCTGCGAAAAGCGTCGAGGGCCAACAATTCGATCGCTCTCTGGATTCTGCAGTCCATCGCTTTTGTGGAACCTGAAGGAAGACAAGCAGTATACCGACGTCGGACAAGGGAAGGGAAACGAGGGATCCAAGACTTCAACACTTGCCTCTGTCAAACTTGGTGAAAATCTCTTCGAACTTCTGGGGCACGAACCGGCCCTCTGTGTCGTACACTTCGGAGTCAGATCCACTGCAAAAACCAAGACAGACTTCGATAAGCTGGTCAATTCGGTTCCGAGGAGTCCGAGAGTTGAGATATCTTTCGGTCCGACAAACTTAGATAGGCACTAGAAGCTGCATCGCCTTAGCAAAGGGTGGCTGCAAAGGGAGCATCAGACATTTGATTACAGAAAAGCACAAAGGGCGGTTTTCGATCCATTGAACTTCACTGGTAGGACTATGCAGAACACTTGTTTCAGCCAGACGGGTGATTTGCCCCATGCCCCGATCTTGGGTGTCACAAGCCGATAAAATCATCAAAACTTTCAAAACAGGGGTAAACCCCTTCTATGCGTTGAGTAATCATAAGTGGTGTATAACTCGGACTTGCGAAGCCACAAAGAAGATTGTTTTAACAAACTTAGGACGGTGCGATCAGATGAACTTTTTTCATTCTAGGAGCTGTCGTTCTCCCCAAGCAAACACCAAAGAACTATTCCACCTTCTGCATTATGGTCTGAAGTAGCGCCGCAACGATACTCGTGTACACTGTGACCTGGAATAATTGGTATCTGACAACAGTTAATGAGTGACTTCCAATCAAGGGAACTCGGAAGATTGAAAGCCAGTCAGTGAAAAGCTGAGGCTGTCCACTCACTGCTTTGCGCGATGGATCCGCTGTGTGTAGATCGGGAGGCGGATGTCCAGAATCCCAGGGGCGGTGGGAAAGGCCATGGCGGAGTTGATGAACAGCCCCGCTAGCGCACAGATGAGCGGGTTGTATCCCAGCCGCCGGAAGCCATGGAATGTGTCCCACGGGTAAATCAGGCCGTCCTCGTCTGCAGTAAAAGCACAGGCTTACAATCAAACCTGAGATCATATTCCGGGGTCGTTAGGTAGGTACCCTATTCAGGATGACCCGCGCGCTGACAATGTCCAGCTGCACAGATCTCAGGTGCCGGGATTGTCAACAAGCGCTACGTTAGCAATATGTTGAAGAATGCACAGATTGACTAATAGATCCACATTTGAAGTACTTTGCTGGACACTGCTGCAAGATGCATCTTCCATAGTGAGGCTGGGCTTAATGAGAAGCGTGTGTCCAGAAGCTGTGATTCAACAGAAGTGACCCAGCTAGTTGACATAAGAGCACAACAAGGCAGCGGACAGTAATTCTTTTGCTTCTGTCGTTGTTTCTGATTTGAGGACAGCTCCAGAGGACAAGAATCATACTGAACAGGCCTGATCTCCAGAGATTGGTCCAATGCAAGCCCAGGATTTTTCACAAGCTGACCTAGCCGAATTCTTGCGCGTCAGTCCTCTACAAGCTGATGAGATCGAGCTAATATCATCAGGTCAAACCTTCCAGATGAAATCAAATCAACCAAATCAAGCTCCTAATCATGTGCCCACTTAATTTATGCCCAATGAGGGCTCAAGCAAAGGATTGCAGATCAAGCATTGAAAGTGGTCTCACCTGTGTCAAAGAAGTCCACATGCTGCTGCAAAACTGTCCTCCCTTCCCCATTCAAGAACTTCTTCATTTGATCACTCTCTGCCAAACCGCTGGGATAGTCCAGCGTCGGTGTGTTGTTTGCCCTGGGCAGCCAGGGTTTAGGAATGACCTTATCCAGGTCCTCTGGCACCGCATACTTTTGGGTGAAAGGGGCCTCGGGGAGCGACGTTACAATACCTGACTCAGACTCCGCTTTCTTCGGAGGCGCGCTGGTGTCTTCCAGAGCAGTGGTGGCATTTGCGATCCCTTTTGATGTGCTCTTTTGGGGAGAAGTGGAAGCTTTACAGGTGACGGCCAGCTGTCTGCATGTTGAGGCGTTGTTCTTCTTTGGCAGAGAGCGATGTCGTGCTGAGCTCAGCGGTGCACAGTCTGGTCGGCTGCTGGAAACTCTTTGACTGCTCTCACCGAGGGCTGCATGAGCATTTAAGCTGGCAAGCTTTGAAGAGCCCAATGTGGGTGCTGAAAAGGCTGTAGCCATCTTGAGAAGACACCTGACTGATCTGCGGTACGGTTCTGGCCCCCCAGTTAGCGGCTGATGGCTCCCAGAAGAGCTGGACCGATAGGTTGCTCAACAGGCAGATAGCTAGGAGCTTGCTTGCTGCCCCTTGAACAGCTCCAATCTCGCTGCTGCAACCCTGCTGCTCCCGCAAGAAAACAGCGTCCTCCTTGATCAACAATCGAATAAAGAGGGCAGCTGTCAAGCCCTCATACTTTGCACTCCCCTTGCCTCTGCCTCTGGCGTGGTGCTCTCTCTGACTCTCTGCTGGGACTTGGAGGCGGCTCAAAGCCACGTTGCGTGCTGCCATTGCTTGCATGCAAAAGAAGAACCTTGGCGCATCCAAATGATGCAAGCTGTGCGCAAAAAGTATTGATGGTGCCACGTCAAGCTGCCATGTCATCTACTATTTAGTCTATTTTGGACTCTTATCCACTCGCGACGGTCTTGAGATTCGGGTTTGGAACTTTTGTCCAATCAAAATGACGTTCTCGGGATTTGCTTTGGACCCCATGTGAAGAATACAGGGGTCGAAAATCTCCTTCCTATAGCTGTCACTTGGACTGGTTGTGTTCAGACCTGCTAAACAGTGCAATTTTGTGCTCAAGAGTCAAAGGTGCAGGACTGTACAACATGTTGACACGTTTTGTGTGACCAGATTCATACCAAGAAAAAAATCAACAACATTTTGACACGTCCTATTTGAACTGAGATTCGCCTGGTAAGTCGAGGAGGCACTGTTGGCATGGCGATGATCCAGTGGTGATCGGGCATCAATTTGAATGCCTTCGCGCTCTAGCAGCTAGGGAGCTAGAATCAGACATCGCTAAGATAGTGAAAGATGCACTGAGTCGAACATCATGGCAACTTCTTTGACATACTATTTCAAAGATGGTTGCATTTGCGGAACACTCGCGTCTAAAGAAAGCCCATCGACTTTTTGAAAATATTCTTGAAGTCGCAACTGGACAGTTGCATGGATTGCTGACGAAGCGACTCAGTCATCGGCCCACGTGCCAATATTTTCGCATCCCATTGCGCTAGGCCTGACAATTTGCAGCGCGCCGCTGAGAAGCCGTTTTATACTGCATGGCCTTCGGAAATCATAAGCCAATCAAATTTATTGGACTCAACTACCAGACGTGAAGCATGGTGGCTGTTTAAAGACTCTTTCATAATGAGAACATGATTATGAACTGCGTTTGAAGTTGCAAGATTAGCATTATCTCTACCACATTAAGCTGGATAGAAATCCATCTTTCACCACGAGTCCTTCACAGAAGGTTTGTCGCGCTGACGGTTTCATTGCCTTTGATCTTCTACTTTTCTGCTATGCGTAGCTTTTCTTTAGAATGTTGTGATGATTCCCTTTCTGCATAAACCACTCCTACCGTGGCTACCAAGGTCTGCTGAGAGTTGCTTGAAGTTTGTCTCCTTCACTGGAGATTGTAGCTTTTCATGGAGCCTTTCCTAAACTTCCTTCGGTTTTCTGCGGCATTCTACATCATTACCGTGATCACTCCACTTTTTCAGCACACCCAGCGTGAATTGGAGGCTCCTGAGTCCTTCTCACTGGCCCTACCTCAGTTGATTCGAGTGCTCAACTGGTTACAAAAGACCCTTTTCTTCTATACTTACGCTTCTGTCACCTCCAAGGACGACTAGTACTGGAATCACTACTTCCGTTTCCCTGGTCTTCCAAGTCGGAGATCTTATTTTCTGCTGGCATGCGTTTTCAACTTTTGCTCAAGAGCCATTTTGGCCGGTTGCTCCCGCCTTGCAAGTTCCCAAACCGATGTATACGTCCTCCTAGACTACAAACAGTCGCCTAGTTTCTGAGCCAAGTGCTTGTCAAAGGGTTGGCCGAGGCTCTCGGCTTTGCAAAGTCCTCGATGCTTCTTCCTCATCCTGCCTCGATTGCCGACAATCCGACTCTTCATCGTCATTGTTTCAAGTAAAGAAGCTGTCATACTCGACCCAACTGTGCACCAATCCCCTTTCACCTCCTTTCCTCTCCTGCATCAGTTCATCCAGGAACGCATCCGAGCTCTCCCTAGCTGGATTCACGGCGACCTTCACCGCACAAACGCCCCGCTTCTGGTCGCCGCCCGGCTTACTTGATGGGAAAAGGAGCCTTCCGATCCACTCCTTGCGGACGGCCCTCGCGTAAATCTCCTCTTCGTACGTCCGCCGGCACATGAGTCGGTAGACTGCCACGTGGCGCGTCTGCCCGGGGCGGACCACGCGGCCGATGAGCTGGCGGGAAACAAATGAGGAGAACCCAAGCGTAAATCCAAGCGTAGCCATTGAAAAAGGTAAACACAACCGATTGTCTATCCGTGTTTAGGATTCTCAAAAGAGTTGCGCTAACTTGAGTAGTCCAAACGGATGACATATTGCCCCAGAAACATTGGTCGCAAGATGCTGCCGGTCAAAGCTTTGCAAAGGTATTCGGAGGACTCAGAGGACACCTGTCCTTAAGCTTCTCTCGACTACGAAGTCGAAGGAATCGCAGCGAACTTGACTGCAGTGCGGGTTTTCTAAAGGCCTCTCTGATCAAGGCAAGAAACCAATCACGACCCCCAATCGCTTGTAGCAAATGCTCCCAGGTTAGAGATTTGAAAATCGATATGAGTTTCCAAGTAGCCCACCTGCCGCGCCCGCATCGGGTTCCACAGGGGCGCCAGGATGACGACACGTGTCGCCCCAAAGAGCTCGATCCCCTCGTCACACGTGTCCACGGTCGCCAGCAGTACGACTGCCCGGCTCTGCGGATCGTTGAATCGGTCGCGCCTGAGAGGGGAAGTGCATACTCAGAACTTGCTTGTTCGAAATGTCAGGAGTCAAGATTGGTGACGGTTATAATCAAGCACAGCTGGGACGCTCGAAGAAACGGGCACGAGGTCTACCGATTTTTGCAACGGCTGCCAGTCTGGGAGCATCAGCAGGCGTTTCAGAACCGATTGGCTGACGTCATCTGATTCCTGTGGAAAACACAGAACTGGGTTGAACAGGCCAAGTCCGCTGCACTCTCGGTTCAGAAGACAAGGACTCATGAAGCGACACAACAAGCATTAAAATCAGACAACGTTAAGATATACGTTTGGTCCTGACGTCTTAGCATCGATACGTCAACACCCGAAGTCAGGCAACAAACGCATCATCTCATAGACAATCAAACTGGAAGCAGAAACCAATTCATTATGAAAGGCAAAGAAGGGCTGACCGGGAACCCACCTCTCTCGCCGAATGCTCTGACGGACGTTCCCGTCGATATAGAGTATCTCATCCCCGTCCATGTTCGATTCGTCCAGCTCCCAACCGAACCGCCGCGCCAGCCCCCGGGCGATTGTTCGGAGCGGCTCCACGTTCTCGCCGAACACCAGGACCCGCTCGGTAGACCTCACCCGGGCGACCAGCCGGCTGACGAAACGCGCCTTGCAGCTGTGCGCGTCGCTGACGTCAGCGGAGAGGGCCGCCAGGGAGCTGCGGATGGGGAGGAAAGGGAGCCGATTCCGCGCCGCGACCAGAAATGCACGAAGAAAGTGGTTCGTATTTCGGAGGGAGCGTAACGAAGTATATATCATCTATTTGTCGAGGTCTCGAGTTGGGACTGTGGTTTTAGAAACGCGGCGAACGACTCGACCTGGCAGATGGAAAACGGCGGAAAGGAAAGCTGCAAATCAAAGAGCTCTCAGTTGCGGAAGCGGGACTGATGAAAAATGTTCCTTTTGCAATCCGTTCACGAAGACAAGATCAATTGAACATCAATGAAATCACAGTGGCCGAAGCTCGATTGAATGGGGTTTGCGTAAAGCCAAGCTGGCTAGGCAGAAGTACATTGCTCACGCTTTCGATCTTGAAAGCTTGACAAACTTGTCCGCGTAGCGACTGGCGAAAGCGGCTGGGTGCGCCCAAATGAACCCCAACTCGCTTGCGAAGCGCAGGTGACTTTCCGTATGCCCTCCGTCGTTCTTGCCTTGTCGCTTTTTATCAATTTTCCGGTCTTTCCGTTTCCGTTTCCGTTTCGCGCCGCTTTTGGAAAGCCCACCGGCTTCATCCTCCCCTGAGTCCGACTCGCTATCCGTCTCCTTATCCAGGAGAACGATTTCCGCTCCGGCCTCCTCTTCCGCCCGGAACGGTCCCCACAACGGAGCCCGGTTCGCCGGAACGAACGCGTTCATGTACTCGGCGTACAGCTCCTCCTGTTGTGACGTCATGTTGAGGCTGACGACCGTCTCCGTGTGCGCGAGCGCGCGCCCGTCAGGAGCGTCCGCGGCCGCCGGCCGCCGCTGGAGTATGGGCGCCATCAAAGCCCTTAAACCCCGCAAGAGGCGCTCCGCGCGCGCGCGCACGCGGGGCGTCACCGCGGGAGCGGCCGCGAGGAGTTCGACGAGCGGCTCTTCGAACTCCCTTACGAACGCTCGCCGAGCTTCCTGTTCCGTTGCTTCCGTTGCTTCCGCCGGCGGATCCTCGTCCTGGCTGGAGAGCGTGTCGGCCGCCCACTGGAGCATGACGTCCGGCTGCGCGAAGTGGAGCAGGTTCCACACCTCGGTGAAAGAGTTGTTGTATGGAGTACCTGAGAAGTGACGTCAGAGGCAAGGGCACACGTCAGGTAGTTTTTTGTTAGGCCAAATTGAACGGCAACGTTGCATTTGAACGGCACGCCGCGATCTCTCTGAATTGTCCGACTGATTGATTTCATGCTTTTCAGAATCATGTACATTTGGATGCAAAGTTTGCTGTTGCTGGTCACTTGGAGTGCGTCAGAAGAACCCAGCCCGGCAAGCATGTCTAGCGTTTTCATATTTTCGTGCCCTCACTTTTGAGGAACCAAGATGACGATTGCTGGAACTCTTTCCTGTAGTGGACACAAAATTTACGATGGCAGCGCCTTGGAGGGCGCGACAGGGCTCGACAAGAGGTGCATCAACCCTTCAGGCAGATACTTTTAATCTGCCTTGCATCATCCCTTGAAGTACGACGAAAAAAATACGTTCCTCAACACATGCGCCGGTTTGCTACACCTAGTCGACGAGAAGAAAGACACTTCCAAACCCAAAGCAAAGGATGTTGGACAACAATCCAGCCCACCTGTGAACAGCACCCTTCGTCGCATTCGCAGCCCCCGCAACAAGTCCTGGTACAACTGCCCGTCTTTGTTCCTGATATTATGCGCCTCGTCGAACAAAGCGACGTCCGGCGCCTCCAGCAGGTGCCACGTCAGCTGCGCGCGCAGGCGCGCGCTCCCCGCGCTCCGGCTACGGAGCAGCGCGCGCACAGTCTCGTAACTCGCGAGGAGCATTCCGTCTTTTTTCCCGGCCCACTCCTGGAGAATCTTTACCCGGTGCTTGAGGCTCCTCTCTGTTTCCGTCGTCCCCGGTACGTACCCCGGGCGATCCAAGCGGTACGTTTTGATTGACACCGGCTTTTGGTCGTCCCACACGTGGAGCACGGAGGCGGGGGCTAGTGTCATAATACGTCGGCGCTGCAGGAGTTGGAGCCACCAGTACAATGCCCAGCCCTGTTAAGGATTGTTAGAATCTGTTGGAGTGATTTACGAGACATCAGAGCATTGAAATGAATGGTCAGGCCCCGTTTTGCGTCGCGCGTTAGCATAAAAAGATGGAAAACAAATCATCTTAACTCTCTACTCCTTAATGTGGTCCTGTTTCAAGCAGAAGAGGTCCCTTAATAAACCAGACCTAACGAACCCATCGTGTCTGAAACTTTGCATACAACGTGAAGGATCTAATCAAGGGGGACCCTCGTTGAGAAGAAATCGACATGAATCTTCGGACCAAGCTGATCGCAAAAGTCGAGGTCATGTTTCAACACGGTATTGGTGCTTTCCAATCTGCTCTCGATCACAACGAATAACAAACCTCGGACCCACCAGCTTTGTCTTCCCACTGCCCATCGCATGCGCCAGGACGCAACCCTTTCCGGCTTCCTCAACCTCCGCTTCCGACACCCCTCCCAAGCATCCCGCTTGGCTTCCCAGTCCGTCTACCGACCCCGTCAGAGCCCTCATCGCAAATTCAAACCCTTCCACTTGTGACCGGAAGGGTTTCCGCCGGGCGCCGAGCACCGCCCAGAACGCCGCTTCCGCGGCGGATCCGTGCTCCGCGACCAGCTCCGGCGGAGTCCGCCGTTCCGCCGCCCTCACAGCGGAAGTGTGCGACAGCGGACACTCCGGGATGTCCTCTAGAGTTACTCTCCTCTTTCTCCCCGGGCGCTTTCTCGACTCGTCCCATCCCCCCGGAGGGGGATCCCTTTCCGCCCACAGCTTCGGTAAGACCTTTCCCATCCAGTTTCTTTCCCAGCGGTGTGAATACGCCCGTGTGTCCAGGCGTTCATCCACGCACGCCCCGAGGAAGGCCCCGTTCACACCGCAGAAGCGGCCGTACTCGGGATCGATCTTCACACACGACTCGTCATGAGTGTGCCCTTTAGCAACTCCTTTCTTTTCTCCGTTCCGCTGTCGTTCCGCTTCCGTCACTTCCGCTTCCTGCCTCCGAAAAGCATCGAAGTCCTCCCAGACGCGCCGCAAGGCAGCATCTCCCGAGCTTTTTGCCTCCTCCGTCCGTTCCGTTCCGTTCGTGCCCTCCCGTTCCGCTGCGGACTTACTCCGTTCTTCCGGCGGCCGACCATCCTCAGCAGCCGTTCTCTGCGACCTCGCTTCCGTTAGAAACTCGTCGAACAGCGGACAGTCGCCGAATCCCACCCCGCTCGCGCCCACAAACTCCTTGTCCGCCACCGTCCCTCCGAAGAACACCGCGCTCTGCGCGCGCGCTCCCGCGGCCGGCTCGCGCGCGCCGCCGCGCATCTCCCCGCTCCGCTCCATCGCTCGTGCCATTCTCCTCCGGGTCTCCACAGCGGCGACACGACAGCTCCTCCTGGGCGCTGCAAGGTCGCCGGAAAGCCCCCTTTTACTGAAACCGTTTCCGCCGACTGGCCGACCGTTTCTCGTTTGTTCCTTTCTTCGCGCCTCCTCTCTGCTCTTCTTTCGAAGCTGCGCGGTCGACTCCAGCATCTCGTAGTGGCTTAGAATATCATCAAGCGTCGGTTCTGGAAAATTCGAGTTCCAACAAGGCTTTTGGCCTTTCGCATCGCTTTTTCGGTTGTCTGCCTCAGGGTTTGGGGGCTTGGGCTGACCGTCGGATGCGATGCCGACGGATTGTGGTCCTGACGCCGAAGCATTCTCGTCTCCTTCTGAGGCTGTTACCCACTCTCCCTCCGTTTTAGACGTGCTCTCGCCAGCCGCCACGTCATCGCACTTCCGCACTCGCGGCTTCTTCCCGCTGCCCACCTGACGGCTGACGTCAGACCCCCCTTCCGTGACGTCCGCCTCCTCATCCGCCGGATCCTCTTTCCAGCCTCCAAAATCTTCTCGTATGCTCCAGAGGCATTCGTACTTCCTGTTCTCTTGAATTTCAACCGGAGTCTCCTCAAGCGCTTTCTCTCCAGCCGTCAGCAAAAGAGGCGTTCGCCCCGGACTCTCCTCCCAACAGTCAGGCACCTCGAGCGCTGGTCCGCTGTTCCGCCGGAAGCAGCGTCTCTTTCCGCCGGAGCCGCTTGAAACTGTCCCCACCAGCTCGCCGGGGGGATCCCACGGCTGCCCGCTCGGGCCGTGCGCGCGCCTTTTCCGGCCCCGCCGCCGCGTTTCTTCGTAGCAAGGGTAGCACTCCGTCTTGGGACCGAACGCGCTGCCGTACCAGACGGTACAAACCGCCCGGGCACAACGCCAGCAAGGGCCCCCCTGACTTCTCACAATCGCCCACTTACTTTTCGCACCTGACTTTTTACCGGACGTCTTTGGCTTCCGCGTGCTTATTACCCGGCTGATTTTGCTTTGGTTGGTTTCTGACCGGTCGGATTGCCCCGCTTTTACGTCTCTCGGTTCACGTCTCGTAGGCAAACAGTCGAAACTGATCGCCGAAGCTGACGCTTTCAGGGCCTCTAACTCTTTGTTCCTCTTCTCGGCGGAACGCTCCGCTCTTGATGCACTCTCGCCAGGTAAGTCTGAATAGAACGTTTCAGAATTGGTACTCGAAGAGCGCTTCCGCGCCGCCTGCGAAGATTCGGATTCTAGAAGCATTCCTCCTGCCTCTTCGATGGTCAGCGTCTCGAACCCGCCTTCGCCTCTCCACGCGCAGCTTGGTAATGAGACCGCCGATTTAGCTGCTCTTCCGTTCCTAAAGTGACCGGAAGAAGAAAGAGCGGGAACCTCAGACCGGAATCCCTCCCGACTTCTCTCATCCTTACAGAGTGATCCCCCGCTTTCCTTATCGGAAAGAGCAAGTGGGTAGAACTTGGAGGAACCGGTTCTCATGACGTCAGCGCCGCCCACGTGCCCGTTTGGGATGCCCATGTGGGCTCCCATCAGCTCTCTGTCGTCCAGGACTAGAAACGAGTCTCTTTCTCTGGGCGTGATTGAGAAGCGCATGTCGGCTTCCATCGAGAACGCCTTCTGATGCACGTGACCAAATCTTGAAGCCAGTTTCGTTTTTTAGGAGCCACCTGCAAGGAACGGACCAGACAAGTTTAGTCTCTGATAGACTGCTGTGGTCTTAATCACAGTTCTTTCGAGTCCAAGCAACTTGAGAACAGATCCGGGCGGCCTGTGGATGAAAAAATCAAACAGTGGACAGCAAAGAGGGTTGTGTTTCGCAAGAGAACTCCATTCTCTCCAGAGCATAAGTTCGTCTTATCATATAAATAGGTTGAGACAGCCTCAAATGGTTCGAGCACGGAAAAAGCAAAATATGGAAGAATGATCTCTTTCCCTGGGCAAAAGCTGGCTGTAATTTGACTTCGAGCCGGGATTTTGCCGATCAATTGTAAGTGACGAGAAGCAGCCCACTCAAAAGGGATTGTCTTTAGAGCAAGCTTCCAGATTTTCGCAGCCTCAACGACCCCACAAAATCGAGCAATCAGAACAACCGTAATGACATCTTGCAGATTCATTATCAACAACTCACAAATTGCAGAAGGTCGACGTTTGTTTTCTAGGTTAATAGAAGTGGATATTCGCAGATTACTACGACCCGAGTTGAGTTTATCCGTCCGTAAAGGATTAAGTGCCCTCCACAACTGGTGCCCACAAACTTCGAGAATCAAAGATTTAATCCGTTGTCTTAAAGTTCTCTGGAATGTTTCCTTCTTACCTGTGAGTTCCTTCAGGCAAGGAGAAACAAGTAGAGGCAACTCTTGCTGCTGGGCAGAGGCCTTGTCTCGAGAAGCAATCTCCCACCGCAACCCCAGGTGCAACAATGCAACTTGGCAAAGCTGTCCAGACTGTAGCAATAGAGGTATGTCGAAGCTGATGTTCAGGCTATGCCAGTTGCAAACACGCCCTGGTTTCCACTCTTCTAGTTTCGAAAACAGGGCATGCCTCTGAAGCAACCAGCTCCCAATCAGCGCACTGCAACTCAAGATAAAATCGCCCACCAGAGAATGGGCTTCAAGTCCCAAAGTTCAATGTACAGCTCAAGCGAAGGCCCAAAACGTAATGTTAGAAGACTACCTGAGGGGGAATGGCGCTTGGACGCTGTTGACACCTCAGCAGGTATCCTTGAAGTACTGCGATTCTCCTTGTTTTCATTCCTGCTTGGAATTCGTCCCGTGCAACTTCGAGGTCCAAATTCTGGGTTACTTCGTGAGTTCCAGCATCTTACGAGGGTTTTAGTTGTCTAATCACATGCCTGAACGTCAATTGAACAGTCAAACCGTCTGGCCGACTAACCACATTTGCTGATCCAATCGGTCCCTCGAACTCGGTCGCCCTTTCGTCACTTCGTACGTCACAACACCGTGTCGCGGTCACGTCAAAGTCTGCACTGGGTTTCAAAGTGATTTTCGGAGCGCATGCAGCACAGTGTCTCAAGTCTAGTGCTTTGAAGCGGGGACCTACAAATTCTTTCAGTCGTATCAGTCCATTATTCAAAGAGTACTGAAGCAAGAAGTGGCTACTGCAGGACCAAGAGTCAACATTCCAAGAGCCAAAAGTTTTTTGGGAGGCTCCCTCGCAGGTCCCTGTGAGCAGAAGAGCCAAGGCTTTAGAGGATGCATTTGTTTTAGAGCTTACATATCTCTCGCAGGGGGTCTGTCCGCAGCTGCCCTCAATCTAAGAAGTGGCATCAAGCCTTCTTTTGACAGCAACTTAAGGCCCTTGCGGCGTTCTCATAACTTCATCGGACGAAAGCAAGCTGGAAGATTGCGGCGACTGGGTAGAAACTGAGTCAGAGCTAGAGAGCGCCTGATCTCTTGTGCTTTGAACACGCCAGAACACGCCAGCACAGAAAGATTGAAGAGTGATTGAAGTTAGAAAGTCTGAGCTTGTCGCAGTTTGATCTCCACGAAGCGCTCTGTGGATCATTCAGCATGAAGGCACCCAAAGCTCCACTTGAAGTGCCGGAGAGTCTCTGTTTCCAGATCTTGGGCCCCGAGGAGATAGTGAGTGCCTCTTCTTCCTTTCGTTCAGAAATGCAGACGAGCCTTTGACCTGCTCTTTTGGCTGAAACAGTGGAAGCTGAAAACATGGAAAGAACAGTGTCCCTTAGCTCATCCACTCTGCTGCTCTGCTCAAATCAGACGAAGGTGAGCGAAAAGTTCCCGTCCACGGAGTGTTTCCGGCGACAATCTGCTTGTTGTCCTGGGCAGTCTGTCGCCCCTCTCCTTTGGCACTTAGCTTTCCGCAGCAACTGAGAAGCGGCAAAATGACCAAGTCAGACGCCATAGAACCTTCAGCAATGAGAGAATATTGCATCTTTTGAATCTCCCGTAATGGTCTCGGGTTTGACCTGACAGGTTTCAGTTTGCCTTTGTTGCTCTGAGGCAAGACATTATACGTGTGGATCTGCTCAACCGAAACAATCTGGAACACCCTCCGGCTCCCTTTAACGGACCCTTGATAGCAGGGGGACCGTCATATGTTGCTTTGACGTCAGAAAGGCTGAGTAGTAACTATAAATGCGGGAGGCCTTCTTGAAACTGTGAAACAATGCATCAAAAGGAGCTTGCCTCGTAAATTGTCTGCTTAATCCAATTGTGACATTGAAACGGCGGGGAAGATCCTCAATTCCACTTGATCCCCTGCGAGAAACATCTTCGACCGTTTCGTAGTCCCATAACCAGGTCGCTAGGATGCGGTAGAGATGGTCGCGTTTCCCTACCAATCTTTCGGCATCGTCACTTTCATCGTCGATCTTTCTGCAGGAGAAGCACAGCGTCGCTCGGTTCGACGCTAAATCCGAGTTGGAGCCGACGAAGAAGGCCCGCTGCAAGGCCAAGTACGCAAAACTGGGCGTGCCGTACAATGCAATCGGCAAATGTCCGACGTGCGGGGCTTATGGGAGAAAGTGCCCAGGTGCCGTCCTAAGTGTCCTTGGTTAGCTGCTGGTTTGTCGAAACCCATCCAATGAAGCGAACCGGCTTTGCTGAAAGTCAACTCTGCTTTGAGCGAAGCTTGCAAGCCAGCTTACGATTCTCTGGATTGCAATCAGGAATGAACGTAGAATCTACAGCTAGGACCATACACCATTCACCAGATGTTCTTGTCTTAAATTAGAAACTGTTTCAGGGAGTTTTTGCCCATTTTTCTGTCGCTTTCCTGATCGAGGACTTCCTATGAAGACCACGATCTTCCTCACATCTGAGCTTCGATCCTTGATTCACTGATGCCCATCACATCGTCTAGAAAATAGAAACAAAACAACAAGAGTTGCACCGACATGCATGCTGAACCCTTTGGAACCCAAGTCTTATGCTAGTGCTTGACTTTTAAATCAAAGTATGCTGACGTCGTGGCAGGGCACTTCGGCCACACGGATCTGGCGGGCCCGCTGTTCCGGGGGGAGGAGGAAAACAAGATCATCGCTGACGTCATGCGGCACCTCTGCTTCGCTTGTGGGCGCCCGTCGAGAATGAAGGTGAGAATGACAGGTGGCAACGCCAGAGAAAGTTCAGGAGCGTTTGGCAAACATTCAGCCGCCTCTCAGAGGGACGAAGGGGTTGCAATCAATTCTTTTCTTTCGTCAAGGCCGACATGTGAATGACCTGTCTCCTCAGTTATTTCTTTTACCAAATGAGCTGACGCGGAGCTCAGCTTACCTGATAAGGTTTGGTGCGTAGACATGCTTGATTCTCAGACGATTCTTAGTTCGTGTCTCTTTTCTTGCACGTCTATCAGATGAGTCTAAAAGATCGCCATCGTTTCGCTTCATCTCAATCTGGGCTGCGAGAAGCGGATCTTAGAACCAGACTTCCTCCTCTCATCCTCTGCTACGTCCAAACGACCGGTTTCTCTGTAAGGAACCCAGAAAAGGAAAGTGCATCAAGCCTAGAACGACAACCTATTCAGAAAGAGTCGACAAATAGAAGTTTCCGTGCTTTCCAATTCCTTGACTTTCATCGACGCTGATAGCATCAATCTCTTGCAGACGCGACTCGCGAAGATTCAAGATCTGCAAGAGAACAAGTGTTTGAACCCGATGGACAGGCGGTCCATGACAGAGATTGCGGGGAACATCAGGGGCCCGAGCGTAAGCATGACGTCATCACAGAGTTGTTTGCGATGGATTTGTGCTCATATAGTTTCTTGGGACTCTTTTTTGCCACATTTTCCCGATCCGCAAGAACGGTTCTTCACGACCCTGATTGCATAGCTTTGACGCGAGGACTTCTGTACTTCAAGACGGAGCCTTCTTTGAGCGCAGAGATGGCATCGAGCACGGCCTTGCTTTCTGCTTTTGACATGGAATAAGTTCTTTGCATCTTGCATCGAGCGAGAGTTGAACCCCTTCAGTACTTGAAGAAAAAACGTGATATCTGAGCCGGTGAGTTCGCTTTCAGACAAGGAACCTTATCTTCAGGAATCCTGGTAGTTCGGCCTACTTTAAAAATTCTCTCGATGCGAGCCCTTGCCTTTGGCAAACACCTGTTGGGGAGAGAACTTTATGTCTACGCCGGCGGCGAAATCATTTTAAGGAGTCCTTAACACTACAGAATGATGTTCGTTTCCAACCTGTTGCTTTGAACAGCAGCATCTGCCAGGAAGATGACTTGTCTTTGACAGAATGCTTGCGCACAGAGATGGATCCTTCTGCCTTTTGTATCCTTCACATTTATCTTTTCTGATGTTCGTTTTCGAACCTTATGACAGGTGTCGGCCACGCATCCCGTGCTGGCCCAAGCAGGCGGCTTGGTCCTCAAGGGCGCGACACGTGGCATCCTCCTACGCAATTGGAGCCAGATCCTGTGCGAAAGCTGCGGCGCAAGCTTCAAGAAATTGGCCACGACTCACCCCGAGATGGCTATCCCCAGAGGCTTCAGCGCGCTCGCGGTGAGCATAGCGTATGACAAGTCCAAGAAAGCTTATGGGCTTCTCGAATCAATCTGGCTCTAGGTACGCTTTGCCTGTGAATATTGTTTCAGGGCGCTCTGGAGTTGCAAGAAAGCTTATAGTGAAACTCGACAGGGATGCAAACCGGCTTTCCTTGTTCCAACTCTCTTCTGAAGGTAGAACGGCTGCGAAGTGACGTAGGATAAATCATGAGACGAACTTCACACGCTCTCACATTTGAGCGCCGGCAAACTTCGCTGATGAACTGGCTCTCACCCTTTGTATGATATTCTTTCCCTCCGGATGATTGAAGAAGTTATCTGGACAAGATGATGAAAGGTCAGCAACTCTCGGTCCGCATTTTGGAGCTTTCATCACCAGGTTTTAGGCCGTTTGTTCTTCCTCCACAAGTCGTTGTCGGTGTTTTAGAACTTTTCTCCGCTATTCACGGCGCCTCCTTCCGTCCTGACGCCAAAGCTCTCAGAAACCCCTGAGACTTCAATCCTCCACTCTCTTTTCAAAGCGTGGAATTTTACCTGCTTTCTGTGCGTATATGCTTACATAACCAATCCATTCTTTCTCATGACGTAGATCCTGGACGCCCTCAAAAGAATCTCGGATGACGACTGGGCGCGGTGTCCGCTGCGGAATTCCGGCCGGATCTCCGTCGCCCGGCCGGAATGGCTGCTCCTGACCAAGCTCCCCATTCCCCCCCCACATCTATGCCTGACCATCGCCCCCCTGAAAAAGTTGGTGGCAAAGAATCGGTGTCTCAAGCGCGAGCACGCGGCCGCGATGCGGCGGGACCCGGACCGCGCGCTCAAGCTGCTCGCGCACAGACTCCCGAGCGAGCTCCAGCCGCTGGCCAACGAGCACTTTGGGACCAAGGGCACGGTGAGTGCTGACGTCATGGTGAGGTCACTTAGGTCCTCGTCAATCACAAAGAACGTGGTTGTTTGGAAAGCTGCGCGCAAGCCTCTGCTTTCAACAGAAGCTGTCGTAGTACCTTTTGGGGCAAGCCATGGATTCTGAAGAATGATGTCGACGCGAACGATCGGGCGCTGCGCGCGGTGTGGACACTTCAGGAGCCCACTTATAAAATCAATCAGATTCGGTTTCCAGTCGTGTCAGATCATCATTCTTCCAAAAAACGCAGAGTTCAGGCTCCTAAAGCTCTACCATTTACAAATACGACTCGTAAGAACATGCACCGGACCAGATTTGGACTTGAGAAAATGTCTTTTTGAAAGGTATGCACTTTGCAAGCTGATTGCTTCACCGCACGATAGAATCCTGCAGAAAAGGGCTTTTGCTGAAACTTGGGGCCACGACGTTGTTCAAATCACTTTCTCTCTGTGCGTGTTGCAGCTTGCCCAACCAGCTGGGAGCCGCCTGATCGGCCGCCTTCAGCCGCACCAGGCTAAGAAAGGCCGGATCCGCTGCACAGTGGCCGGAAAACGTGTTAATCACGCCGGAACGAGCGTCATCTCGCCGGATCCGTCACTGCCCATCGGAGTGATTGGAGTTCCGGTGGAGATAGCGGAAACGCTTTCCGGATCACCGACCTGAACATCGACTACTGGCAGGAGCAAGTGAACGCCCTGGTTGGGCGTTCCGATGGGACAGGCGAGGAGCGGACGCCGGAGCGGAAAGCGGATGCGGAGCGGAATGAGGGGTCAGGCTGGGTACCGAGACCGGATGGGGAAGAGGGACCGGGGTGGGGAAGTGGATCAAACTGGGACGAGAACAAGGAACAGGAAACGGAACCAGAGCCGGAGCGGAAACCGGAACATGAGCGGAAGGAAAAGTCGGCTGAGAGAAAACCGGCAATCAAGCGCAGGTTCTTCAGAAAGGGGAAGCCGCTGATGTTGGTTCCGGGGGCGACCCTGAAAGTGGGAGATACGCTGGAGCGGTCGCTGCGAAATGGCGACCGGGTGGTGATCAATCGCTACCCGTCGCTGCATAAGGGCAGCGGGTTCTCGGTTACGGTTCGGGTTTCCGAAACCAAAACCTTCGCCCTCCACCCGGCGATGTGTAGGGGCATGGGAGCGGACTTCGACGGCGACACAATCGGTTGGTTTCCTTTTTTATCCGATTCTAGTTCGTCTTTCCCCTTTGTCTTTTGTCTTTGCGCCCCGCCTTCGGAAAGGAGACACTCCAATACCACCCCTCTATCAGCAACTTTTCTGAATATTCTTTTTCACGTGGACCCGTTGTTTCTTGGGTTTTCCACTAATGTGTAAGCAGCTTTGCGCTCGAAGTAATAAATTAAAAGGTCAGTTTCTCATGAAACTCCTGCTAGAACGGTTTGATTGAGGGTTCGTAGCGGTACAGCGTCTTATACAGGGAGGTCTGTGTCGTGTTTCTGGAGTCAACTGTATACCTTGTGCACACCTTGCTCCCATTGGATGAAACCTTGGTTTCAAAAATTGATAGGCCGACTTTGGATTACGAATCTCTCTTGAAGTTTCTCGGAAATGGTACATCATTTCGTTTTCGTTTCTATGAGTTTTTGATCTTGCGTTGAAGGTACCGAAACTGAACGGTATTGTCTTTTGTTTTATCCAGTCATCCACGTGCCGCAAGCTCCAGAGCCGAGCGCCGACGTGCAAAGCCTGCTCCCGATCGAGGAGAATCTCGTTTCTCCCTCGGGGGGTGAAGCCATGGTTACTTTCTTGCAAGACTCCCTCCTAGCCCTCTCCGAGATGGTTAGCACGCTGACCACCTTTTTCACCCAGGAAGAAGCGCAAAATCACTTCGCGAACGTGCTCCTCGCGTCAGGGTCAGAGGACGGGTTAACGCTAAACCACTTCCCGGAACCGGCAATATGGAAGCACCCCGGGTCGGAGGTTCTAGCGGGCGGAAAGCGGGTTAAAAACCCGGTTTGGACCGGCCCGCAGCTGGTCGCGGCGCTGCTTCCGGACGGTTTCGAGTACGAAAGCCCGGGTGATGGGTTAGCATTGATCGGGGGAGAGTTCGTGGAGATTGACCGGGAGGGGCAGCTTATGGTCTCAGTTGGCAGACCGGTCAGGGGAAGCGCGTGGCTGCAACCGGGGCCCCGGGGACTCGTCGCGGCGCTCGATCAGATGTGAGACGACTCCTCCTTTGCGTTTTTATTCATCCATTCTTCTTCGTGTTCATCAGAGTGAAGAAATCAGCTCTTAGAACGTCGCACAAGGATAAACCTATAGATGCTCACGCTTGCAGAACCCTTATGCCCCGGGTGCGTCACGAGAAGACGACGTAGACCGCACCTCTTTTTGGTGATTCCGCGTTCTGATACGCCACGGGAAGAACGTGTTACCATATTCTTGGAGTATGTCTTCTCATCGATCGTGCTCGGTAACTGTACTCGATTCCTAGCCAGTGTATTGCCTTTGACCTCTAAAGATGATAATCCTTAATCCCCGTCAAAAGAGTTTGCATAAAGAAGTGCCGCAGAAACGAAGGAGAAAGAAGCATCGCATCAATGTAGAGACTTCCAATCTCCTTGCAGGTCAAAGGAAAACGCATTCACTCCTACAACCGGCCCCGTCTGCGGGCCGCGCGGCGCGGCCGCGGCCCTCGACGCGCTCCTCGCGCTCGCGCACAGCGTCATGGACGAGCGCGGCTTCAGCGTGGGCCTCGCTGACGTCACCTTCGCAGACGCCCTGAAAGCTGACGTCAGGTGGGAGCTCTTTGAGGCCTTCCAGCGGGAGACGCGCGGCGCGGCCGCGAGGGCGATGGCGGTGCGGCCCAAGCAGGTTTTGGGGGCTTTTGGGAAGGGGCGGTCGCGGGAGGACGAGAATTGCGCGCCCGGACTGATGCTTGCGAGTCAGAGCAGCGCCAAAGCAGTGCAGACAATCTTCAAGGTAAAGTCTACTTTTTGGGTTGGAAGGTGACGTTGCAGTTGCTTGGAAAGAAATCTAATTTCGTCAGCCGCTGACGCGGGAGATAATTAAGCTGAGTGACAGACCTTTGCGCACATCCGCTATGCTTTCCATACGAAGCACGGCTCTTACATTTCGTGCTTGCCCCGTGTGGAAGTATTGTGTAACACCCTCAGATAATGCCATTCTCTAATTACCACCGTTCCCTGATTTCCTTACGCCTACACTATATGCTACTGCGAAGAACCCCAAAATCGGCTTCACGCATCAAAGAACCTGGTGATATCGACCTCTCCCATCCTACTAAAGCGCAACCTAAGCGTTCACCCGAATTCTCAGCTCCACTCGTCAGCTTTCACGACTCACAAATCACAGTGGGGAAACTACTGTTTTGTGACTCACAAATCAATGCTACCGGAACAACCTTCACTCACCGACCAATCACCGCTCCTCTGCCACGACTATTCCTTCAAGCTGGCCCATCTGCTTCTTGGTTCTACCTTTCAAATGCGTTCAGTCTTGACCTGGAAGTCGCCTTAAATGAATCCGCCTCTCAGAAAGTGTGCCGTCAGCAATACCTCAACTCCGCAGATAAAACCTAAACAAAATCTCATGTCACTATCCAACCGCCGCTTTTTTGCCAGGACTATTCCTCAAGACTCGCCCGCCTTCTGCTCCCCGTTCTACCGCCGACAAACGCGTTCAAGCGCATGCTGGACGCCGGATCGAAGGGGTCCCCCTCCGACCTGGTGCAGCTGTGCCTGGCGGTGGGCCTGCAGGGGCACCTGGGCTCGGGCGCATTCCCACTCGCGGTCAGACAGGAGCTGTACGGGGCCCACTTCTTTTCCGAAGACGAGTGAGAATGCGCTCACGACGGCTACTCTGATTCATTCTGGCTCCTGACTTCCAGAGTTTCTCCTTCCGGGTTACTATTGCCATCCGTGCTTTCGATGCTTTCGATGGCTGAAGTACAACTGTACCTGCGTTTGAGCTCTAGTTCACGTCTTCTTCTGGTAGATCTTCAGGTGACCCAGCGGAACTTACAGGCTGTCACGAGAGACCTGTCAACGTCGTTTGTCTTCTTGGATACCTAAGAAAGCGGTGGATCGACGCCCTTTCAATCGAATGCATCCGACGCTGGAATTGGAAAAGCCAAACCGAATCCGTTCAGTTAGGCAGATACTCGGCGGACCATACAAACTCAGACGGCGCCAATCTCAAGGTCCAGCAGATGATGGCACTTCTCGTTCCTGCAATGCCACTGATTCGCCGTTTGATCCTCTTCCAGGTTCGGCTCGCGCCTCTCTGCTGACGACGCGGCCGCGCGCGACGCCAAAGCGCGCAACTGCTCCCTCGACCAGTATCGCGAGGCCGCGGAGCCGCGCGCGCGTCTGCAACTCCTGTACGCCCAAGCAAACTTAGGGCTCGTCCCCGTCGGCTTTGGCGGGGCCGTGCTCGCGCGAGCGCGCGAGCAAGAGCCCATGAGCGACGCGCTGCGCGCGTGCGGGTTTTGGTGCACCGCGCAGGCGGGCCGGGACAGGAACATCGCACACCACCTGCTGACCGCTCTTCCCCATGGAATTGTGAGTTCTGGGTTCCTCGCTTTTCTGATTGCGTTCTATAAGTGCCGAGCCTTACGATTCTTCATTGAATCTGACATGGCCGAAGTTGTGAACGTCGATTTATAGTACTTTTGTAAAGTGTGTCCCTTCATTTGCTTCTTCAACGCACCTTCAACGGTGCGCAGCTCTGAATATACCAATGCACCTCATGAGTGCTTGATAGTTTCTGCTGTCTTCTTCGGACAATTTATGAGCTACGGAACTTGAAAGTTCGCATCCCACATGGAAGCAGCATCGACTTCATCGAACACGTCAGTAGTGCTGTGGGTTCGGTCACCTCATTTGCTGCCCCGACCTGGAAACTTTATAATAGTCGCTTTCGAATCCTTACAAATCTGTTGGACCACGTAGATCCCACTGCATCGCTGTCTTTTTATTGAATTGCTCCAGATGGCCTCCGAAAAAGAAGCAGGTTTTGCGAGAATCCGGAATTTTAAGTTCCCCGTTTGTCTTTCGGTTTGAATTCAGCATTCCGAGTCCTCTGCTATCCTCCTTATCAGGGCTCCGGTTTGAGAGCCCAAATGGCTGACGTCAAGCTGGCGTATGACGGCACGTGCCGCGACCTCTCGGGCACGATCCTCTACTTCAACAAAGAAGCGGAGGGGCCGAACGACGTCGACGCGACACGTGGCGCCCTGCAATTGGACCCAGAAGAGAGCGCGGGAAGCCTGGCGTCATACGCGCTCAGCGAGCCAATGTCGCAGCAGGCGTTGAAGTCGAAGCACCCGGGGCAATACGCCGGGGAAACACTGGACGCGCTCGAGGTGAGCTAAAGCTTTATCGCCGGGGAAACAGTGGACAAGTTCGAGATCTCCATAACCAAAACTCATAAATCCCGGCGGCGGGCTAAAGCCGGAAGCACTTGGATTTTGCCAAGGAAATAGGCTTACCAGATGGAGACTCTGTGAAGGCATCTCTTCGGATTCAAGGCCGATTTTAATCAACTGGAAGGATGTTCTGAACCCCGGAAGATTCTGAAGCTGAACGCTTCAGGTCATGATGACGTAGATCTTTCAATGGTATTATTCTTGTAGCACGGTAGCGTTTTGATGGAATCTTGACTGCTGTTTTGAGGTTGTGTTCAGTTGATTCTTCAGTCACCACGTGGCTTCAGCGCGCGCTCAAGGCTTTAAGGAACCCTCACCGCCGTCAAACAATCAAAGATGTGAGAGTATGATCCGACGAAGATCCCCGCTTACCGGCCTCGTGGTTGCCCAAACCTTGACAAAATTTACGGACGCCCAATGTGAAATTCAAACCCTTCAGCACCCATTCGCTGAAAGCGCGCCCTCCTTCTTTCTCAACAGCTGGCTCTGCAACTGAAGACACCGGGCTCCAAGTTCTGCCACGTCATCCTGCCGTTTGTACCCGAGGTGAAGACGGGAGAAGAAGGGGCAGCGACGCCAGAGATAACGTCAGCCCGTGAAATCACGTCCCGAGATCCCGCCACCAGGAAGTGTCACGCGCTCATGGACAAGATCCGGCACGTGACGCTGAAAGACATCGCAGCGGCATGGGAGATCAGGTGAGCGGAATTACAGCAAATTCAGATGTTTCAATGAATCTCTTAAGCTGGAACTAGTGTGGAGACCACTATCTCTAGGATCTTTGAGAGGACCGTCTGAGGAAGCAGCGGTGGCGTGATCCATGCCTTTCTGAAAGAGGTCAGATTTCGACGCCTTCATGCACGCACCGGTTGATTGAACCTAAAATGTAGTGATACATGGAGGCCTACTGAACGTTTGCTTGGTAAGTCAGGTCCCGTAGCATGGTGTAAGTACCGAGCGAAGCGCGCTCTCAGTTACTCAAAACCAGTCAAATCTCGACTCGACGGAGAATCAGACACGTGTCACTGTTTGTTTCTTGCAGGTACGATCCCAAGACGGCGCAGCGTGCCTACGACCAGCGCTCCAACTTCATCCTTTCCATCGAGCTGACGAAGCAGGTAAGAAGACTAATCTATTTTCCCGCATTCGGCGTTGCTGGCTTAGCTCTCATATCTGCTCGAGCCGTCATCTTGTCAGTGGAGTTTACTATGACTAAACTTTCGCCAGATTATGTGACGGCAGAACTTCGGTGCAACGAGTGCGCGGCTGGCGATCAACTCCCATCAAAAAGGATCATCTAGAGTACGTCCACTTCCCTGGAAAACGAGCCCAAAGTCATCCATAACTTTGAGGCAGCGCAAACAAGCAAGTGAAAGCACATGAAAGCACCCTTCTCACGGCAAAGATGTTGTGCTAAATCACGCTTTGGAAACCCAGTCCCGCATGTTACCTACTTTCGTGGTGCGTAATTCACTAAAGAATGAGCAACCCTTTTCACAGGCCATCTTCGACCACCATCTCTTCGACGCCGTGCGCACTCTGGACCTGCCACGTGTCCTGGGCGACGCGCAGCCGGGCTTCCGCGCGCGCGTGTGGACTGAGGTCACGTGCCATAAACCCGAGGGCGGTGCCGAGTGCCCCGCGTGCGCGCAGATGGCGGCGGACCTGGCGGCCGAAGCGCGCCTGGCCGCGCGCGCAGAAAAGTGGGTTCATATTCGCATATAAGATTTCTATTCCCTGAAAGCTGACGCAGAGAGTATCGACTTCTCAATACATGCTGGAGTTTTGATCATTGCTAAAACAATGGTGGCCTTGTTGTCGTCCAAGCTACTCCTGCACTCTAAGAAAGTTGTTGTCGAAATCGACAAAGGCAATATTGCCCCTGAGCATCTGAGGATTGTAATCTAGGCCATCAGATTCAAGCGGGCTGTCAAACATCAGGATGCCTTTCTGTTCTTTTTATAGCTTGCAGCGATGTTTAATGCTCTCAAAACATTAGAAACCAACCACGAAAGCTCTCAACATCTGCCCAACCGGGTCTGGATGTCGAAAATGTCTCAAGATCTTGCCATTGGCTTCCCAACTTTTGTAGCCTACTTCCCTGATCTTGAGCCGTCCGATGCCTTCCTTTTCGTCGATCGAACGGTTCACGATCAGGAACCATGAGGGGAGCTTTCGGACGCAACGGCAGGTTTGATGCAAAGAGCTGTAAGCTCCATCAAACTCAGCCTCTTTGCAGCTCCTCCGTTGACGGCAGCGGTTACGAAGAGGACCCGCCCTCCGTTTTCGACAGTACGGCTCGCAAGCTGCGGGGGATGAGCCGGCAGGCTCTGCGAGAATATGCGGCGGTACGAGGGACCCCTGAAGTCATCAGTGGTTCTTGCAGCAGCGCGTCTCTGATTACAAGGATCATCGATTGCTGCAAGTGAGCTTCTTCAGTCTGGTATGCTGTGCGTGCCTCTGTTTTTCCATCCCGTAGCGCGGCGCTTCTGACAGTGGTCTGATTGTTTCGTTTCCCGAAACAGAAAACTTTTGGTGATTGGTTGCGGGCAAAGTAAAGAGAAATCTAGAATGATTGTCACCAGATATTTTTGTTCAATTGACGTTCTTCATGTGAAGTTTCTTTCTGAACCAAGTGAATTCACCAGCTTTGAATGCCACAGTCAATCAAGCACAGACGTGCAAGGCTCTTTAAGCTTCTCGACTTGCAAAAGCCCTGGCTGACCGATGGCGAGACGTCACAACTTCGCCAATGAGACACAACATCAATTTCTCTCAAAAACCAGCTAATCTATGTTAGATGAAGTCAGATCCGTCTCTCGTCGCCAGCTTCAAGTACAGCGAAGATCCTTGACCTTTCTTCAAACCCCGATCAATTTTATTACGCCCACAAACGCCTCGAGATATTTGCTTCGACAGGATCCATTCGGAGGCGTTCTTCATCGAAAACCATCAAGTGCACCTTTTAGCGGTGCTGGCAGACCACGAGATAGACCTGAGAGCCCCCAAGAAGTTTCCGGGGATCGCGGCGGGGGACGAGGCGGGCGTGCTGATGGGAGCGCAGAACGCGCGCATTCGCGAGGCGGAGGATTTCCTGCGGACCACGCTCAAAGGTGAGTGGAACAGCTTTAAATCGTTGTTCGATCCAATCTGGTAAATGAGATGTTTTCAGATGGTGAGAACACAGGTAAGGCCCCTGCAGTAAGAGTAAGAATCCCTCTTTGTGGGTGTGTGTTAATTTTGGGATGGTCGGGAACCTCTGAATTTCGGTTGGGGTCGGTAGGAGAAACAGAGGTTGAGATACTATTTACATGGTTTTCAAGGATCGGTTAGGGCCAAACAGGGCTGACTAGCAAGGACTATTTTTTTTTCCCCACCTCTGGTACAGATGCAGCAGCTTAAGGGAGGTAGATTTAAAGACTCGAATGATAAAATAGACTAGAGTAGAAGCCTTGCTACTCCTCCTGATCCGCTCGGTACCATTCGGGAAGATCATCATGTCTCACCAAAAGCTCTCTCCTGAGGAAGACCATGTCAGAAGTCTCTGAGAATTCAAGGACGTCGGATCGAATGCATCAAATTCTGTGAATTTGCGAGGCAGTGTGTTGACTTAGTGGCACGAATCCACTTGCAACAAAGACGCGCTTCGTTCAGATCCGTTACACGGGCGATCTAAAAGATCCGACTCGTTTTTGTCCTTCACAATTTGCCAAGCTTACAAAGTCAGGTTTTGACTGCCACATGGATTCTTGCCAACCTTTTCCGCCGTTTCCTCTTGCAGGTGATCCGATGGTTACGGACCTCAAGCCCACCTTCACCGAATACAACCTCCTCTTTCCCCGGCCCACTCCGGTAGAACCTTCCCCGGTCACTGCCTCCTCAGCCGAACCACCGCTCAGCACACCGGGGCGGTTAATCGGGGAGGTCACGCTGGAGGTGACGTTACGGCGCCCGACGGGCAAAGCGTTAAAAAGGTGGAAACCGGTGGCGCACGCGGCCGCGGCCGCGGGGGGTTTGGTCGACGCGGTTGACTGGAACCGGGCGGTCTTGAAGCACCCGGGGGATGTGGAGAAAGTATATGGGCTGGGAACGGCGGAAGCTATGGTCAAAAAGGTCGGGAATCTTTGGTCTTTAAATCTTTTTGTTATGTTTGTCTTCTACGGTTGTCTGAATACAGCTCTTCTTTCCAGAGTGCTGTAATGAGTCCGTTCAAAACTGCCACTCAGTCTCGATATGCACCAGATGCTTCTACAAATACGTATGAGACTTACGCAGAGGACTGATAAAGGTTGACGACCGCAACGGTTTGAAATCGTATTCGAGCAGATTCGTTTCGAAAACGAACATCCGCCAGACTTTCTCATTCAGCACCAAAATTTCAAACGAGGTTTCATCCTGCAAAATTTTCCACTCTAGTTTGATCAGCCCATCGAGTGCTGAATAATCCACAGGACTATCCTATAAGCCTACGGTTCACAAATGAACCATAAAGATATGCCCAGCCTTCAGACGCGTGCGTAAGTTCATTAATCTCTGACCATTACAGACGCCCTTCCCAGGACTTCGGTTGCAGCAAAAATAAAAACGACGATACACAAAAGATAGCAGCACCAAGACTCGTCGAGAATCTTATCCCAAACCTTTCCCAAGCTCGGCCGTCTCTTCATCATTTTCGCTTCGCTTCATTTGCTCCTCTTCTCCTTTGCAGACCGTGACGTCGCTTTACGCCGAGGCAAAGGCCCCCGTCTACGAGCAGCACATCAATCTGGTTGCGGCGTGTATGGCCAAATCTGGGAAGCTCCGTCCGTTCACGTCCGCCGCGCTGAACCAGTCGCTCGGCGCCGCGAGGCGGCGGACGGAAAAGCACCGCGCGGAAACCGCGCCCATGCGACGCGCGCACTACGGGGTGAGTGCTGACCTCCAGAGAGCAAACATAGACTTTCATACGACGAAATTTGAGGGTCTAAACAAGGGGCACTTCGGTTCTGTGGAGCTTTCTATCCTGCTTGTATTTCGCTGGCGAGGTCTTGAGAACGCTTTCTTTGGCGAAGATGTGAAAACGCAATAGGAGATTTTGAATGCTGATAAGAATGAGCGTATGACGGGTCAGAGAATTCATTTGCGTTTACAGGGGTATTGCCTGACAAGATCCTGCCCACTCCAAGCTTCACAGCCTTCTTGTAGGATTGGAAGCGATCCTCGGACTTCCATTTCTGATTGCAATGGTCTTCGAAACTGTCACGAGCATTGGCTTAGCCGTGACGTCGGGTCGTGGGACTCGTATTTGAGCGTCAGTCCTCATAAGCAGAGTCCGAAACGAACTTTCTCCTTCTGGACAACGACAGCCGTCATACATACAGTCAGAGCTCAATCAGCCACTAAATCTGCCGTCACCTGCGTTTGCAGGGTGCCTTCTCGACTTTCCAGCAGGCCGCGCTCCGCGGCGGCACGGAAACGCTCGCGAGCGCGGTCAGCCTGAGCGCGTTCGGGCGGAACGTTCCGCTGGGCACCGGCGGAAAGTTCGACCTTTTGCTCGATTTGACTCGATTCCCCCCGGCGACTGTGATTCCTGAGAGAACCTGGCTATGTGTAGAAATGCCGGATGCGTTTAGGGAAACGGAAGCAGCTAGGGCCTCCGGAGAGGAGAAGAGGTCGGAAATCAACGAAGTTTAGGACTTCAGAGGAAAGAAGCATCGAAGATCGGTTTCCGAGACGATTAGAATCTAGGGGTCTATACCACTTGAAAGATTGTGTGCGGGAAGACTTTGACGCGATTCAGCCCAATTGCCGCGCCGGACCCAGCAAAAAGTCGCTGAAAGGGGACAATGCACTGGTACAGATCTTGTGCAGAGAACCATGCAGTGGGAGAGATTGGAGTGATTTTCGAAGGTGGTAGGCTTCTTTCTCCTTGCTCGATGACACGAAACCAATGTATCTCGGTCCATAGTTTTCAAAAGTTAGCAACTTTTGAAGGACAAGAGTGGTCAGATTACGAGGCTCCTTGCCTGTGAGCCGCGTCCGTACAACAGCAAGCCTTCAGAATTACTGGTTCCTCATCTGGAAAGAGAGCATGCAGTGGAGTAGTTTCAGCGCGAGAAGCGGTTAACTTCCGGCAGGGGATTCTTGTCGATAATCAGTGAGTGCTGCACTCCTGTTGCAATGACAACGAGCAGACGAGAACCTTGGAAGCGCTTGCTTGGTGAAGTATGCGGACCGGAGCTCTTGAACAATCATCCAAAAATAAAGCCGGGAGAATGAGTCTTATACATGTCCAAATATTAGTTCGTAACGACATTAGTTCCTAGTGGAAATCATATGGTTCTCAAGCGCGACGCTTGGAGGTGCTTCAACTGAATCTCCACGGACTCTCCAACGTGGTCACAGCCTTAATTATGTGTAATTGCTCTTGAAAAGCATCAATGCCGACATGATCGTACTGATCGACAGGAGCCCATTTTAGGACCTGACAATTGCTTCACCATGCGCGGTCACATACAACATGAATGATCATGAAGCCTTGTCTCTAAAGGGGCTCGTATCCGGAGCCTGGGGATGGGTGGGGTTGCTTTGGTGATTAGGGTGGGTAATAATGGGATTGCATAAGATAGTTCTCAGAGAGTTGCCCAGGGCTTCTCGAATACAAATCTCCTAGGAGACAAGGGAGTTTGCCACTACGATGGAAATTTGAGCTAGAGGGCCATCATTCAGAATCTGTCACCATGTGGCCCACGTGGGCAGGTAGCGTATCGGGGATCTGTAGGCTCGCTTCTGGATCAAGGCAATCAACCTCACTCTGACTCTTGCAGTCTCTTCGATTCGTCCTCGGCCAACGTTGGACTAGATGAACTTCGGCATCGATGACTCGGCTACGTATACGCATGTACGCAACTAACCATCTGTTCAACGGCATAAAACTCAACCACTCTCCTGCCGCCACGTGCCCCCCCTTTCCGCTTGGAAGGCTTTGCCTCCGCAACCTGGTCGCCCCAGGCTCGCCGGCTCCGGGAACCGCAAAAACGCTTCCGGAACTGAAAAAGCTCTGCATGCAGTCACTGCGGTTCACGTATCAGTGGTTCACCACAGCGTTGCTGGGCGTGCCTCACCCGCTGCGTTCTTCACAGCGGTGTGTGTGTGCGGTAAGGAGTTGCCGGAGTGGATTGGGGCGGAGCATACGCTGTTCCCGAGGTGGAAAGCGCGCACGCTGACGCATGATGGCATCCGAGATGCGCGGTACTTCATCCTGCGACTCGGAGACTCGGGTGTTCAGCATCCGCCGGAAGGCGAGGGGCATCTTTCCGCTGAGAGACTGAGAGACGGAGGGGAGAGTGATGGATGCTGATGTTCTAGCATCGCCGGACTACGTTTGCACACTATATTCAAATGGACTGTGGTGGACGTAGACGGCCATGATGCAGGAGTGTTGCCCAGGCTTCGCGCGTGCGTTCTAAGGGATCGGACGTGTCCAAAGCCTACCCTTCATAGTAGAGAAGGAGATGTTGAACCAGCCACTCGTGCAGGCAGGCCGGCAGCAGATTTGCATGGTCATTATCAGACCTTTGAGTTAACTTAATTACACATTGTTGTCCTAAGCAAACGATAGCAGCATCGACTAAAGGTCCGCATACACTATGAGGTCGATCGGCTTCTCGGGCTCGTAATATTCAAGCAATGTCATACAATACAATCGCATTTTCTTGGAACCTTTGAGACCCCACTCAAAAGCGTGATTGCGGAAAGTCTTCATGGGAAAGCACACGACTGTATGCTGCAAATCCCGGGCTTCACTCGGGCACTCGGGCATTATGTACCACCAAGACATGCATACACCAGAGACTTGGTTCTCTGTAATTCAGCATGGCCGATGTCTAGAGACGTTAATGTTGTTGAAAGAGCAACAGAGGAAGAAAATTGAGCTACACAAGCTTGAGCTCCTGCTGAGGCGTCG
>DF237494.1:0-59215 GCA_000708835.1 Klebsormidium nitens
AATGTGTGCGCCCATGAGGAGAACTTTGAACTTCGGACTTGAAGTTCAAGTTCTGAGGACGGCCGGCATCCCGGCCGTATATGTAACTACTGGGTGGTGGTTTAAAGAATGTCACAGTCTAGAATAGGTAGAGCTGTGTGGCAGACAGTGGAGCTTCAAGTTGGGACCAGGTGGGTTAGGGAAAGCCGGTTAACCGCTAATCCGGTCTTCAAGCAATCCTGATGTCACGGTAGGATCCGATTGACGGTCAGGAACCACGGGACACGATGGTCAGCCGTACACAACCGACCTCTGCCTCATTCAATTTCAAATGCAAGGCTTGCAAGCTGCAACCTAGGTTGACCTTGGACTCGGAGGCATCAGACTTCTGCAGCAAAAACCTTGCCGCTGCGTAGCTTCAAGCTCCAGCGCCTCATGAGTCATGGATGAGGCAGGTGCCAAGGAGAACCAGGACAGTCACTCCTATACTATAGGGGCTATAGGGAGTCTGGTGTCGGCAGCTGCTGGAAGTTTGTTTTGTAGTCGATCAGGCTAGGTGTGATGGTGCTGGCGTAGCTTTATAGGTACTCAACTTATTAGAAGGAAAGTAAGTTTAACTTAGTTCCCAAATTGTGCTTCCAGATCAGGCAGGGACCGCCATTTACAATGGAGTGCAGGTCTTGATGGAAAGGGCCTTGAATAGCTGTAACAGATTGTGCTGGCTAGAGTCAGCCACTGTTGATCAGCCAAAGCTTTTCTTCTTCAGTGAAGAAGAAGCCTTAGGCCAAGAAAACGCTCGTGTTTGAAAAGGAATTTGGCGCATCTCTGAGCAAGGCTAAATGGAAAAAATATCAGTCTCCATCCGGGTTCGTCCTCTAAACAAGCAAGAGATTGCAAAAGGAACCCCTTGGATTGTGGATGCAAACAGCCTTCATCTCTGCAATGAAAGACAGCAGCCCATCGCTGGGCAGGCTTACACATTTGGTAAGTTCTCGCTTGCTGAGAAAAAGCACGAGTATGATTGTTTGCTTGTTGTCATCGTGGGGCATCTGAACACAATAGCATCTTAGCATCCCGAGCTGTGTCCATGTCTCTATGCAATCTGTCTCATCTGACAGCACCTTTACTTTGTAACAGATCATGTCTTTAATGCTGGGATGCCCACACAGAGCATATACCAGGCTGTTACTGAAGACATCATCCAGTCAACTGTCAGTGGGTTCAACGGTGAGTCCTTTATGGATGTCGTAGGCCGCTGTAAAGTAGATGGTAGAAGAATATGTGCTCTCAAGTAATAGGGTGCGTTCAACGCCATTCACATCTTGCATCACTGATCTTTTTCCGCTGCGGTATCTGACAGTTCCTTTTGTTGTAGGCACGGTGTTTGCTTACGGGCAGACAAGCAGCGGTAAAACCCACACGATGAGAGGGACTCCTACTGAGCCAGGAATCATTCCGCTCGCCATCCACCATGTGTTTCAAATGATTGAACAGGTAAGCATGCCTTCCTTCCAATCAGGCTGGCTGCATGTTGAGAAGCATTTTGGCCTTGAGCAAGTTCAACGTTCAGGTGGGAGAACCTTCCAATCAGGCTGGCTGCATGTTGAGAAGCATTTCGGCCTTGAGCAAGTTCAATGTTCAGATGGAAGAAGCATAGTACAGCTTAGGAAGTACGATACAAGCTGACAAGAGCACACGCTGCAAGTGGTCAATGAGTTCTTATTGAAGGGGCAATTGCTGAAAGCTGCGGTCTCTTGCAGACTGTGGACCGGGAGTTTCTTCTGAGAGTCTCATATCTGGAGATCTACAACGAAGAAATCAATGACCTTCTCAACCCAGAAAATCGGAAGCTGCCAGTGCATGAGAACCTTGAGGTGAGTAGCTTCTCCCATGCCAATGCAATCATTTCGTGGACAGGTTGAGATTGAAAACATTCACCTGGAGGTACCGTACTTCAGTTCAGCGAACCACCAAATTTTGTTAGCTTGTTCGTCTTCTCTTGTCTTTTTAAGACAAGTGCAAGCTGCTATTACATCAAACTCAAAGCCATATGGTTGTTCTTGCAGCGTGGCGTGTTCGTTGCCGGACTGGCAGAGGAGATTGTAATGAGTGCAGAGCACGTCTTGGAACTCATGGCCAACGGAGAAGGTGAGAGCAACTCCGTTTTCGCTTGAATCAGTCTGCTACAACGGTAGCATAGTTGGACCATCGTTAGCATTTGTACCTTTCCTCTGCAATTGCAATGCTTTCAATGACTGGCAATCTTCCCCGAAACTTGCAGCGCACCGCCACATTGGTGAGACAAACATGAACCAGGCCAGCAGCAGGTCGCACACCATCTTCCGCATGGTAATCCCTACCTCTCGCCGACTCCCTTTACTCAACCAAGTCCAGCGAAAGATGTTTGCCTCAGCAGCTCTGTTTCCTTGTTCTAGTATTCCTTGATAGTCGTGCCGACTGTCTTGTAACAGCTCTATGCATAGCCATAGTCTTGGCAGCAGCATCGACTGAATTTTGCAAACTTGCAATTTTAGGTCATTGAGAGCCGGGAGAAGCTAGGTGACGACGACTCTTCGATCGAAGAGCACGGCTGCGATGCTGTCCGCGTATCTTCCTTGGTAAGCTGCGAACTTTTTGCCAGCCCTTGAAGTTATTTCAACAAAAGCTTCTATAGAAATGATTAGTACGTCCTTGCTCTTTGGGGTCTTGCACTTTTGGATTTTGCCATGGGGTGTTTTGCAATCATACCGTCTTTGTGGTACAGACCTTGGTAGATTTGGCCGGGTCAGAGAGAGTTGCAAAGACTGGCGCCGAAGGTGCTCGCATGAAGGAGGGGACGCACATCAACAAGAGCCTGATGACCCTGGGGACCGTCATCAACAAGCTGGCAGAGGGTGTGGAGAAGAACGGGTAAGGATGAGTCTAACTTTCTTGAGACGAAGCAGCAACCGACAGCAATCCTCACAGGAGTGCTGCATTATACAATCTGCAAAAGTGGTGTCGATTACCAAACAATTGAACTCGTATGCAACTGGACGGTCTGTGTGTATTGTGCGTTGTACTTGTTCATCTGATGTCAGGCTTCCAGTATCTTCCGACAGTCCTGCCCTTTTGCCTGTCAATCAAGGTTTCATGCTCTGTGTTGGCCCATTTCATTGAGTTTCTGGCTTGGATTTTAATTACTCTCGGTTTTGCCTCGTTGTCCTGATCCCTGCAGAGGACACATTCCTTATCGTGACAGCAAGCTTACCAGGATCTTGCAGCCAGCACTTGGTGGAAACGCCAAGACAGCAATCATCTGTAACGTGACACCATCTTTAGTGAGCACCTCTTCCATGTGCTCTGACGTAGCTGCTTCATGCTTCCATACCAGTTTTGAACGCTTGTACCAGTATTTCGTATACCGCTCTGAAGCACGTCCGGCCTGCTTCGGATATGCAGTGCATCAACGCGAGACTCCTCTGCCCCATCGTTCGCTTGAAGGCTCAAAAGCTCAGAGTCAACCGTTTGAGGACCTTCGACGATCTGGGGCCGGCTTTTCGGTAATAAGCCCATGGCTCTCCGCGCAGATCCATGTTGAGGAGACGAGGGGAACGCTGCAGTTTGCTGGCCGCGCAAAGAGGATTGAAAATTGCGCTCAGGTTAATGAGGTGAGGATCTGCCGCTTGTGAATGAAGAGCATACCATACAGCAGGTTGAGCTCACGACAGAGCATGCAGAACACGAGATGATTTTGCAGCTTCAGGTTTCTCGCACAACTTCGTATTCTCTTGGACCTCCTGTCGAAACTCTTGGCACAGCCCTTTCCTTTCGACGTCGGCCGCTTTGAGCAAGTGTACGAAGTCCACATTGCCGCTCAATTTGGCGTTGCAGATCGTGACCGAAGCAGCTCTTCTCAAGCGCCAGCAGCGGGAGATCGAGGAGCTGCGGCGCAAGCTGCAGGGAAACAACTCCGAGATCATGGAGGGAGAGATCGCCAAGATGCGGAACGCCATGCTCGCTGTGAGTTCTCTCAGCACGTTCACACGTGCATGGTTTCACTGGCAACCCTCTGCAAATAAGCACACTCTTTCAAGCAAGACACTTAATTTCGCTTGTAGAAAAGCAGATCACATCCTGATTGTTGACGGATTTATGCGAAGTTGCCAGTCCAAGGATACGTGCAACAGATTTTCAAGAGAAGCACCGTCTCTGCTTTGCCGTTCAAAATGCTGTCCTGACCCTTCACCTCCACTTGTTCGCAGATTGAGCTAGAAAAGGAGCGGCTGGCTTTGGAACTTGAGGAGAGGCGGGCCGAAGAGCAGCAGCGCCGAGCGGAGACAGAGAAGCGGATCCGCGAGCAGCAGAAGAAGATTGACTCGCTAAGCCACATGGTGATCAACTCCGTCGTGGACGACACCCAGGAAAAGAAAAGCCGCAAGGTGGGGCTTCGGAGGCGGTGGTGAATCTCCGTAAAAAGCAAATCTTCGCTTGTCTAATCCTGAACGCTTCAATGAACACCTTCAACGGTTTGGGGCCTGTTTGTTGCTGACGTCGGGATTTAAGCTTCTTCCCAAACACAAGCCACAGACCTCAAACTGACAAGGGCCTTATCTGGTTCACTCTTCAGGGCAACCGCCGTGCTACGTGGGTGCCTCGCATCCAGCCTTCTGTCTTTACCGACTTAGCCCGTGACCGGCCCCCACTTCGAGAGGTCCCCCAGGGGCTCTTCGGTTCAGGGCTGCCCCTCCCGCCACGGTTGGGTAGGTCGCGAGACCTTCCCCCGGCCTTCGACCGCCTTGGAGAAGAGTCCCCGGAGCCTTCCACCGGGCGACCTTTCAGGATCTCCGAGGAGAACTCTTTGAGCGACGTAGGGGAGGAATCTCCGGGCGGTGTTTCACTAGGCAGGAGGTCAAGCGGCAGCCGGGCGGACAGCGGCAGGGCGTCCATTGAGAGCGCTGCAGCAGAGCCGACGGTGAGTGCACTATTCTGAGTCGGGCGTTCGAAGCAGGAATTGAAACGACACAACAAGAGCGCAACTCTGGCAGATGTAAGGACGAGATCAGCACATTGATCTGTTATGTGTGAAGGATCCCGCTTATGTCGACATTCAATAATCTTCTTCAACCGCACGTGCTTCGGCACGTGGTTCCCCTGTAGCCGAATCACTTAGTAAAGAAAATTTTAAAGTTTGGCAGCGGGTCCTTGACAGAAAAGCAAGCGCAGCAAGTACCAAGAGTTTTTGGGTTTAAGCCGCATACTAATTGACCTCTCTTTGCTGTGCTGACGCGCCCTGATGTTGGCCTGCAGGCTGAGCAACAGCTGGCGGATCTTCAGCAGAAGTACAAGGAGCTAGAGGAGCGCGTGCAAAAGGAGGATCAGCAGAATGCCGCCTCGGACCAGCTAGACACCGCAGGGCTTCCCGAGCTGGGGTCGATCCTGGAGGAGGACGAGCTGCCGATGGGTGTGATGGACCGGCGGGGCCGCAGCCTGGGCGGCGCCGACGGGCATGCATCCGTCAAAGCGCTTAAGGCGCAGGTGAACACGTCACTATCGTCCAGTACTTCTCTCCTGACGACGATTAAACGTCGTCATTCGTCCAGCTTTGAAGATGAGCCGGAAGCACGGCGTAAAGCTCTAGCTTTTGAAAACGGGAAGTGTAGCTGATTCGGGAACTTATCAAGAGTGATGAGTGTCCCGGCGTTTTGTCCCTTATCTGTTTGATTGCAGGCATTGTAATGTGCGCTGAATTCAAGCAAGCTTTTTCCTGCTCCGAGCACTGCACTTCGTACGCTGCTGCGGACGGGGTTCACAAGGCATAGCATTTTGTCCATCAGCATCTGCCTGTGAGCCTGCCTTGATTTTGGGATTAACGAGTTGGTCTTTATGATAGGTGCAGCTGAAGCAGCTGGAGATGGAGAAGGTGTTCATGCAGCGGGAGCTGGACGACCTCACCGCACAGACCAAGATGCGCGCCAGCATCAGCAAGGAGGAACTAGCAGCGGTGAGCTATCAAACCAAGTTTTCCTGAAGTCACAAAGATTCAGCTCCGAAGAAGCGGGTGCGCAAAAGCACGAAAGCATGGCCAGAACAGACGAACAGGGGACATAAGTGTGGTGCTTCACTTCTAGAATTCTGCGGGTATAAACGACTTAGCTTGGCAAACACTTTTCCGGATCCCCGATACCCGGTAGCCAAGCCCCTTTCACGTTTGACTGTGTCTGTCTTAAGCTATCCGTCCTTCGTTTCCCCTGACTCAGAGACGCTGATAGCTGATTTGTGAGATCACGCCTGAAACCACCAATCCTCGGTCCGTTTCGGTTACTTAATCTGCGGGAGGACACCCTAAAATCAGAAGCTTCTCCTCCTTGTCCACTTTATCAGATAGCTTCAGCACTGTCATATGATCGCCACGGCCAAGCACGTTCCCTTCATGCCGACGCTGCTCCGTGTGCTTGTCAGGTGTACGAGGAATTGGACGAGGCCCGCCGCGCCCTTGCCGACTCTCCGACTTCCCTGGTCCCGTCCGGAGCCTCCCTTGACACGCTCGCTCTGCAGTCCCGCCTGTCGGAGGCCTTGCGCGAGAAGGAGGCTGCGCTCCAGGCGGCACACGAAGCAGAAGAAAGAGCAGTCCAAAGTGCGAGGGTTCAGATACAGGGCCTGGAAGAGCGCCTGGCAGAAGCTTTGCGTGAGAAGGAGGCCGCGGAAAAGGGATACAAGAGCGCTGTGAATTCAGCGAGGGCGCACAACGAAGGCCTGGGGGCCTGCCCGGCGGAGGTTGTGCTAACTACTGAGGAGATGCCGCTGCTGAAAACTCACATTACAGAACTGCAAACGCTGTGCGAAGAGCTGCAGAAGGAACTCGGGCTGGAGAAACGAGCGAGGGAAGAGGCGGAGGCGAGGGCAAGCGAGGTGGAACGGACGAACGCCGAGAACGAAATGGTGGTGGCAGAATTTCGGGAGAAGCTGGATGTGATGTTGGAAGAGAAGAAGGGCTGGGAAGCGGTTAAAACGGAAGAGGAAACATGCAGCGGGGTGCCTTGTGCGACAGATTTTCCGGACAGCGAAGCCGAGCTTGAGCTGGCTGCCAAGACGGAGCAGTTGGCCCAGGCAGAGGTTGCCCTAGCCGAAGCCCGGCAGCTGGTGTCCGAGCTGTTGAACGGGAAGGAGACCGGCGTGGGGTCTGTCGAAGCGACGGCTCTGGAGGCAGAGCTGGGCGAGGCGCGGGTTAAGATTGCGGAGCTGGAGGGCGACCTGGAGGAGGCGGTGCGCGTGCTGGAGGAGGATGACGTCAGGCGCGCGGAGCAGCAGGCGGCGCTGCACAGGGTGGAGGAGGAGCTGGCGCAGGCGCGGGCGGAGCTGGCGGCGAAAGATGACGTCACCTCCGAGGTTGAGGGCCTGAGAGCGGCACTGGCCACACAGAAGGGTGTGGAGGAAGAGCTGACGCAAACGATGAGTGAGCTCGCCGAGAGGGCTAACGTCGCGCCTGAGGTGGAGGGTCCGGGCACCGATGGTCCAGAAGGGATATCCTGCAAGATCGAGTCGTTGGAGGGCGATAAGAATAGGTTGGAGAAGGCCAATGAATCCTTAGCGGCGGAGCTCAAAGACGCGGAGTTGCGCGCAGAGAAAGCAGAGATCGAAAGCAGGACAGTGGCCCAAAGGGCGGAGGACATCACACGGGAGAAGGTTGCGCTGGAAGACAGGATGCGCGTAGTCCAGGACGAAGGGAGCGAAGTCACAACGCAGCGCGAAGAGCTCGCACGGGCACAGAAGGAACAGGAGCAGATTAAGAGCGCCGCTGAAACGGCCGCGGCTGAGCTCGAGAAGCAGCTGGGCTTGCTGAAGGAGGCCGGCGAGGAGAGGAAGGGCCTGCTAAAGACAATTGCAGCTATGGAGGGTGAGCGGCAGAAGATGGACCAACTCATGCAGAGCATGGGGGAGGAGAAGGACGCTCTATTGCGGTCAGCGGAGTTGGCGGTGCGTGACAAAGAGGTGCGGGTGGCGGAACTGGAAACGGAACGGGCCCGGCTTGAAGGGGTGCTGAGAGAGCTGGAGGGGGAAAGGGACGCGCTGCAGAGGGCTGTGGAGGAGAGCCAGCGACAGGCGGAGACTGTCGAGCGAGAAAAGGAGGAGGCGGCAAGTGGGCTGAGAGCGCAGCTCCAGCAGGTAAGGGAGGAATGTACGGACCAAACAGTGAGAAAACAGGCAGTCTTCCCAGATCCTATTAGCGTAACTATTTTAAGGCTACCATTCGGCCTGAAAGGGCGAAAGGGGCTCGTTCCGTAAACCTCGCAATCTGATTTCCTGCAGCAATCTTCTGCCCGCTGTTTCGTTGGTTGCGAACATGCAGATGTTGTGATTATGACGAACGAAAAGGCCGAGATGATTAGAAGAGAGCCGCTGCCATCTTTCCTTTATAAGCCGAGGCGCCAATCTTTGACTGGCGATGGTTCTGTCGTCTCCAGAAGGAACTTACTTATTACCTTAGGTATTCGAGAGCACTCTCCAACTTTTTTCTGTGACAGGTGCAAGAAGAGCTGGGTGCCGTGCTTAACGACAAGACTGCGCTTATCGAGCGTGTCGCTCTTCTGACTGAGGCGCGTGAGACGCTGGAGGCGAACCTCCGACAACAAGAGAGCAGCAAGGAGAGCTTGGAGAAGCAGCTCGCTGGATCCGAGGAGCAGCTTCAGGTACTTTCACAAAGTTTTCGTCTTAGCTTCTCGATCGGCATGGTACAAGATATGACATCATAATCTGAAGCTGAACTTTTAGAGTCGAGAACTTGAGTCGAATTTCGCATGGCGTCTGAAGATTCTGGAGCGACCCAAGCTCGACAATTGATGGAACAATACGTGCTCAGGAAATCAACTTCGTCGCATCCATTTTATGTGAACCTGGGGCTGGAATGGTGGACAGACCTAACGGACAGGGCGGACCAGGCAACGTGCACCTCAAGATGTGACGATCTCTTGACAAATCTCGTTCTGTTTGTGTAAGGCACACGTCAACCGCCTTCGCTTGATATCGGTTGGGATGTTCTGTTTGTGCAGAGCCTCGTCGCAGAGAAGGCCGCGCTTGAAGAGGCCAAGTCTCAGTTGGAGACCACTGTCGCCAGCCTGGAGGCCCGCGTATCTGCCCTCGACTCCGACTGCTCCAACTCCAGGGCCGCCCTTCAGACTTTCGCTGAACAGTGCGCGCGCGTGACCGCCGCCCTCAGCGAGCTGCAGCACACCCTCGAAACCTCCAAGCAGAAGCTGGCTGCGGTTGAGACGCAGAAAGCAGAGCTGGAAGCGCACCTGGCGGAGACGGAGGCGGCCTTAGCTACCGCGTCCCAACAAAGAGGCGAAGCCCTGCAGCGGGTCGCGGAGCTCGAGTCGCAGCTGGAGACGCAGAGGAGCGTGGCCTCGGAGGCGTTCAAGGAGCTGGAGGCGACCAAGCAGGTGCGGACCGCTTCTGCTCTGCAACTCTGGCTGGGAAGCTCCCAATGGAGTGACTGAACGTAGGCGTTGCGGTTGGATCATCCCGGCGCGATCCAGACGTGGCAAGGGACGCATTTCCGGGCAAGCTTTTGAAATCGAAGTACCTTGTAGAAGCAACACAATGCTCTTCCCACAAATGTTCTCCACGTCGCAGCTGCTTCGTGGTCACACATTCCGACATACATCGCACTCGTCACGGTATCCATGACAGCTAATCTGCTTGTCGTAAGAAAGCCGACCCGTAAACGGGAAAGCGGCATCCTAACCGAATTTTAGTGGTCGGAGTCCCCGTTTGGTCTCTCCTCATACTGTCCACAAAGCTCGTCCTGTCTATTCGAGTTTATTTTGGCATCTCCACCCGTACTTTTTGCTGTGGCGCAGGCGCAGCACAAGGAGGTGGCTGCCCTGCGCGCGGACCTGGCGGCGCTGCGCAAGGAGGTGGCGCACTGCAAAGCGGAGCCGGCGGCGCTGGGCAAGCAGCGGGACGCGCTGCAGAAGGAGCTGGAGAAGCTGCGGGCCAAGATGAAGGACACCGAGGCCAAGCTCAAGACGGCGCTCCAGGACAAGAACCAACTGCAGGTCAGGCACCCGAAGGACCGAACACGCTTGCAAATAATAGATGACGGGAGCATTAAGCCCTAAACATGCTACGAAAAGCATGTAACACGCTTCGCTGTTCTGCCTACTTGGTGTTGTCAATCCTATCCAAGCTGGATTTGTAGAGTCTCTTTACTGGAGCCCACATGGATGACGAGAATGCATTCCCCTGTCCTTCACCTTCTCCTCGATCGGCTGACGCGTACTGGAAAAGGCACTTCCAGTTTCCAGCCGTTGATTGCTCTGAATCCTGCCTTCTTGTTTCAGGCCGAGAAGAGCGCCCAGGAGCGCGATCTGAAGCGGCTCCGCGGGCAGGCGGGACAGATCGAGAGCAACGCGTCTAAGCGCGAGTCAATGGCATTCAAGGCGCGCGACAGCCTGGCGGTGGGGCTCAAGAGTACGAAGAGCGAGTTGTCGTCCGTGCAAGTGGCGCTGCAGAACAAGAGCGTGGAGCTGGAGAAGACCGCCTTCGAGTTGCAGATGCTGCAGGTGGGCAAATGCCTGTGTAGCGAGAGGCGCGTGCTGTCTTCCATCAGAACGTGGGCGGTTCAGGAATCTTCAGGTCAAAACTCGATGTGTGATGGACCGAATGACCTCTTGCGTCTGACGTGGACTCACGCACAGTATCCTCTTTTCTTCAGTTGTTGGCCTTGGTCTCGAAGCTGGCGGCGTCGGACAGCAAGGGAAGCTCCTCGGAAAGCATGTCACCACATGCTTCCTGCCTTTGAGAATTCGTCTTCTTATAAGCTCGTCTCTTTGTGCTCGTGCAGGGTTCTTACAAGAGCCTGGAGGGCAGCGTGTCGGAGCTGGAGGGCGCGCGCGAGTGCCTGACGAGCCGCATCAGCGAGGTGGAGGCGTGCCTCGCGGGCGTGTCCGCCGAGCGCGACCAGCTGGCGGCCGACGCGGAGGCGCAATCGCGCGAGCTCGTGCTCGCGAGCCAGGAGGCGGAGAAGATCGCGCAAGAGCTGGCCTCGCTGGCAGCAGAGCATTCCGCGCTGGTGGACCAGTTGCGGGCAGCGGAAGAGGGGGCCAGGCGGGCGGAAGAGCTGGCGGCGGAACTGGAGAAGGTCAAGGCGGAGCAGGCACAGGTAGGGAAAGCCTTCTCTCACTGGACGATGAGACAACGTTAGTGCAGGGCGGACGCAAATGCGTAGAGTGCAGCTGGCTGCTAGTGAACGGCAGCAAGCAGATGCTTAAGGAACGGGACATGGTATGGAACTATAAGCAGACGGGAAGATTGCAGAAACTGACGCCCGCACCAGACAGAACAGTTTCTTTGAGTAACGCTCAGGCAAAGTTTTGACATTGCTAGCAAATTCCGGTGCAGGTCATGGAGCAGATGACGGAGTCGCACTTCCAGTTTGAGGAGGACCGAGCGGCCTGGGAAGCGAAAGCCGCGGAGGTGCGATCCCAGTCCGTTCTGTCGCCGCACCATAACTCGCTGCCGGTCTATGCTCTCGGCTCCTTCAGAGTCTCATCGCACTAGCGAATGGTCTTGGTCTGACACGTTCGTCCAATCTTGACGGGGTCGCACGAATGGTCTTGGTCTGACTCGTTCGTGCTATCGTGACGGGGTCGCACAGCGCAAGGCCATGCCATCCTTTGAAAGTTACTTGTAAGAAACTGTTTCAAAGCGATGCTGTGGATGACTGTTCCAGGCTGCCAAAGACAAGGCGGAATGGGAAGAGCAACTGGCGAGCTTGATTCAACTCCGGACAGAGATGGAGGCCAGGATCACGGGTCTCGACCAAGAGCGGATGCAGGTGTGCTATCTCAGGGCGTGGACCAGCTCCACATTTCTGTCGGTTAGAACTTGTCCATGATTTTGGGCCAAAAATAGCACGAGGATAATAGATTACGCCGACTTATATAATGCTGACACTTTGCGGCGTCCCTTGATCTCTATCGGAGTTGGCCGACGTGCTAGCACGGATGCATATGAGGAATGAACCTTCACCTTCGTCGGCGTCGAAATCGCATCGATGCGCGGGTTGCTCAAATACCACCTTCTGCCTATTTATGTTTGCGTATCTCTGATGCCCAGTTGAAGCAGCAGGCAAACGAAGCGGACTCCGACAAAGCGGCACTCCTTGAACAAGTAGGCGCACTGGAGCAGAAGACAATCGAGGAGCGGAAAGAGTACATCGAGAAAAAGGTGAGGCACCTCAGCTATTTCGACCAGATAGGCCCCTCCAGCAAGGAGGTCTTGAAGCCGGAAAAGGCAAACCCGACCAGGCTTTGATAGCATTTTGCTTCTTACTTGGATGTCACCACTTTCAAAAATCAGTCCAAGTCTGCGACTTGGGATGAGCACACAGTTTCTAGCTACATTGAAGTCGTTGGCCATTTCCGGGTTTTGGCTGTGGAGAGCTTCTTCAGGTACTGAAGCTCCGCCCTATATTTTTGTGTTTGCTAGCTCGCATGAGGAGCGGCTCCTGACAGTTGTCCCTCGTATGTTTGGCAGGACCAGGAGGTGGGCCGTTTGGTGGAGGAGGTGGCTGCCCTAAAGCTGCAGTGTGAGGAGCTGGAGCACCAGCTGGCGCTCGCGGACAAGAACCTCGAGGACAGCAACACCACCAGGCAAGGCAACAAAATAAGAAATACGAACAACTCGTGCGTGCTGCGGTTGCTTGTTGAGGACCAGGTGGTTGTTTGATCCGGAAATGTTCCAACCCGGCGGGGCTGCCTTTTGTCGCTGAAAATTCGGCGTTAGTGACCCGTCGGCGTTGAGTCTCTGGCGATCGCAAAGCTCATCGTGCGGACCGAGATAAGCTGCCGTCGGTGACGTAATGCAGAGGAAACATGGCTTCTCGCTACTTCATCTCGTACCAGCAGCTGTCCCGGTTTGAAGCTTTTGCCGTTTAATCGTTCGACCCGACGAGCCATTTGTGCATATGCTGCAGTTCCGCACTGGAGACGGCCGCCCGGCAGCGCGAGGAGCGGCTGCAGGAGATGTTGCAGCAGAGCATGACGCAGATTGCGGAGGCGCGCCAGGAACTCGCCGACAGAGACGACAAGGTCGCCCAGGTGACGCCCGCACCCAGCTCACGAGTCCTTTTCTTCCCCTGGTCCATCTGCATAAGTGTACCGGGGACTCGTTCCTTCAAAACCGCATCCGTTCAAGTGCCCGCTGCACCTTCTATCCCGAAACTGTTTGAGCAGACTACTAATCCCAATACTTCGATCTGGAGGTTGTTGAGCAAGATGTGGTCGGATTTTGAGCGGGTCTTCTGGACGTGGTTTTGCACGAACCCGGCGTGAACTTTGAAAGGACAGGAAATCTAATCGAAGAAAGCCATTACTAACAATCCATTTCGGCTAGAAGGTGCTCTTGAACGTCCGCCCTGTTTTGCCACTGGCAGCTGCAAGCGGCGAGCCTGCGGATGGATGTGCTCCTGGACAACGCCAACGGCAAGCTGCAGATGGCGGAAGATCGCGCCACGGCCGCAGAGGAGCACGTGGAGCGGGTGCGCGAGCAGCTAGCGCGCTTCAAGGCCAGCGCAGCGCAGCGGGAGAAAGAGATCCAGGACTCAGCTGCAGAGGACAGAGACGAGGCGGAGCGGCTGTGGCAGGAGAAGGTCCAAGCGGCGGAGAAGGTAAGAACAACCTGCGTTCAAGATGACTGGTGTCGATGCGCATTTTGTCACGTGGTGTTGGCCGAGAAACAACAACAAACAACAGAAATAGATTCTTCTGTTGTGACGATAGGAGCGTAACTGCAGGTTTCTGGTCGGGTATCACGCATCAGTAGAAGCTTGGGTGGTGCTAAACTTTGAAGTCTCTGATAGGTTCGTGGGAGAGAAACGTACTAGTGCTTTTAAAAAGCTCTGCTCTTCGAAACGACTTTACAAAGTGGTCTCGTAGGTTCTGCTCTATGCACTTGGGCGACTTCTGACTAGCTGCATTCGTTTTGCAGGCTTGGCAAGCCCAGCTGGCCCAGCGGTCAGCCATTGTGGAACAGCTGCAGCAGCAACTGGCAGCGGCCAAGGACGAGAATGAATCCATGCGCGCTGTCCTGAACGACCTCAGGTGCGTGCTTTCTGTTTCAAATCCGGGGAAGGAGAGGATAAAATGTCTCTGCTTGGATGACTCGTGCGAATACAACGTTGTCATGAGAGCTGTAGTGTTCATCTTCATCAAAGCCGTACTGGCCTGTCAGTTTCAACTTCGTACCTGTCTGCTTACGCCTGTTCTTTCTTCCAGGGCGCGGCTGGAAATCGAAGAGGAACGGCGAAAGGCGGCCGAGCGCGACGTGGAAGCATTGGCCCCGTCTCAGGTGGGGCCCTCATTGCTACGCTGTAGACCGCCATCAAGTATGCGGTGTCTGGCTCAAATCGACGCTCTGCTCATTGTTTCCCTGTTCGTACCTGCAATGCAGTTGCCAGCTGCTTAGATAGTGACACCCACATCCACACGTTCGAAAATTCTCCTCGTCTGTCAATTCTTTTTTGACGCGACCCCAAATCTCGTCAGAGTTGTATTGTGTAAACTTTGTGCTCGCGTTGACACTGCGATGCCTGGAAGCGTTGTCAGGCCGTGGGGTTGACACGCTCTACTTCCGGCCTCCGTGGTTGCAGGGGGCCGCTGAGCGAGTCGCGCAGTTGGAGGAGGAGGTGGGTCACCTTCAGGCGGAGTGCCTCGCGCTCAAGCAGGAGGCGCAAGGGAGCCCCTCCCAGGGCGCAGACTCCGACCAGGTGAAGGACCTCTCCACCCGAAGACCTGTTAGGAACGTCGGGTCAATGCGCGCATTTCGACAGGTGCTACAACTCTAGCCTTTGTCGGCGCTCGGATATGCACTTGACGTCCGCTACGTGGTTGCTATGGCAGAGTCTCTGGCGTACGTCGTTTGCAGTGAGTAGCCCGGTAAGGAAGACATTATGAAAGAAAGATGAGTTTTTTCTCTAAGAGAGTGATGCGCCGTATTACAGGCCGTCCAGATGGAGGGCCAGCTGCTGGAGGTGACGGAGCAGAACCGGCTGTTGCAGAAGAAGCTGCGCAAGGCGGAGGACATGCTTGAGCGCTCCAAGGTGAGACACCGGCATTGGCGGTCCCCTAAACTGATTATTATACTTCGCTCTCCTTTCAGGCTTTGTGCTGTTGCCAATTCTGCGAAAACAGAGCAGACGGCCACGCCCTCCATCTCGGCGACAAGAGAAGGTTTAAATGCAAGGTCGAGACTGGTGCATTCTGATCAAGGTGCCAAGTGTGTTTTATAGGCCTGGAAGGAGGAGGTCCGGCGGCAACGAGAGGACGAGGCGAAGGCCAAAGCGGAGCTTGCAAGGCTGCAGGTGAGGTCACCTTCCAGGATATATACAAATCGCTCGCTTTTGGGAGCCCCGCAGGAGAGATATGCCTGATCAATCTTGGTCCAAGGTGTTTCAAAGACACTGTGTCCAGCAATCTGGATATACAGGAGTCTGCAGAGCTTGTCATGTATCATGAAGGATAAGTAACAGCACGACGACAACGGTTGCGGCAGCTACCTCTTTGCCAAGCCCGTTTTTGCAGATCTGCTGACAACTTTTGCGAGGCTCCATGGCTCATTTGGTCTGCAATGTCCTTTCAGGCAAGCGTGGAGCGGCAGGAGGCGGAACGGATGCAGCTTGCGGCGGAGCTGGCCGCTGCTAACGCTCAGAACGCCAAGGTACACCCAGACGCAAACCGAAGCAAAGCTTCTCTGACGCCATCGTCACGATTGGGAAGAAGCAAGCGCTACGTCTCTTCGTATCTGCCGCCTTCAAGGGGGCAATACGAACCCCTGTCAACAAAACGTTTCGACAGCGCTTCTTTCGGACTTTCCGGTGATGATGCCAGGCTCTCATCCAAGCCGTGCAATGTAATGTGACGCAGGCCCCGACTCGGGAGAGGGGTCAGTTCGCCGCGGCAGCGCAGGCGTCCAGCGAGGCAGCCTTCCAAGTGAAGGCCCGGGTGCTGCTGGAGGAGCGAAGGGACTTCAAGGAAAAGGTGGGCATCAATCAATCTTCTGCACCAGCGTCTTGCAGCGACTCCAAGGCGGCTTTGCTTGTCATCAACGGACGCCTCGCGACAGATTGTGCGTTGCAGCAAGTTCCGTGTTCACGGGTACGGCATCCCTGCATCTCCTTTCCGATCACTTGCAACCATCACAGAGCATGTTTACCAACGTGCCAGCAGCGATAGCGGTCTGCAGCTTTGCGGGTGCCTTCTCTGACCCGCGAACGCGACGGCTGATGGCTCTCTTGACATGCACATCCTCCGACATGCAGTGCCACAGCCTCGAGGGCCGCCTGAAGGAGCTCCGGACGCTGGTCGACCGGAACGGCGGAAAGGTTACGGACTTCGACAAGTATGCTGCGCTCAAAGATTTGGAGTATAGGGTCGCCACGGGCAGGGCGGCAGCGGACAAACTCAAAGCGCAGGTGAGCGTCTTCCATTGCAGCCTGGCCCTGCGCGGCGCCCTGTTCAAACGCCCTCGAGTGACGAGAGGGAGGCTTTATCACCACTCCAGAGTTGTTTTGCGGAGGAAGGACCTCCAGATTGTTGCCTAGGTGCAACACATCACCAGCACGGAACTGGGACGGTTTGATCCGAAGTCCTCTTCTTGCGAGCGTTCGCGTGATGACGCAAAGTCTTTCTTGCAGGTCGCTCAACTGGAGGGGCAACTGAAGAAAACACAATCGGAGAAGAGCCAGCTGCAGGGCAAGGTGAGCGCGACCTCTCAAACCATCCTTCGCACAGCCGGAGACGTCTGTGGATCTTTGATCACGTCCGATCATGACGTAGGGTTCAAGATGAGCATAATCGTTGTCGCTTTCGAAATCGTGAACCGAGTGCTTTGTGTGCAGCTTCAGGAGGTGACGTTCAAAAATTGTGCGCTCCTGCGCTCCGAGTCGCTGCACCAGCTGCATGCCGCCAGCCCCAAAAAGCCGTCCCCCGGGGACGGAAGCGCTGCACGGCCCCCTCTCGCGGAAAGGAACAAGGGCTTACTTGTAACGTCTGGCGACAGCAATACCCCAGTCAAAAAATCGGCTTTGTCAGGGCACCTTTCTTTGACGAAGGCCACGCCTCCTTCACTTTCGCGCCAATCGACAAGGAAAGAGAAGGAGAACAACGCCTTGTTGTAGGATTCGCAGTCTCAAAGAGCTAGGAGGGACACACATGGACCAGCAAAGCATCATGTCGACGTTTTCTTTTGCTGGAAGCTATTATAGATGATGCTTTTGCTGTGATTCGTCAGTTCAGCATTCCTGGCTTTCTAAGTGCAGCTTCACACGGCTTCATGCTGACACCGAGGAAGTAAGCTTGGACATCATGAAAACCGGCCGCGTCGAATTGCAAAAAGAAAATCATTTTATGGTGATGCGAGCTGTCACAGACAGCCATCAATAGTATCACTGAGTGTGTTGCAGATCGTCTCTTTTGAAGTGCAAGTCATTTCGAATTCATTCAATGATATGTAAATTATAATGATGATGGCACACACATGTTCGACCGTCACAGAACATGGATCCGCGCAATCAACGATGCGCATGTTAAACTATGCAATCTCAACAGGTTTTTCCATCGAATTGGAAAAAGCTTTTTATAGCTTTTAGTTGTATGATGCATGCCCGGGATGCGGCCAGGACCGGATCCTCCCGGTGAAAGAAGTGGTAACTGGCGGTGACCACGCAAACCTCAGTGCAAATTATGGGGGGTGGCAAGCCAGCATTGCAGCCGCCCACTTGAATGTTCCTATGAAACACACAACTCGTAAGCTGAGATCTCTAACTCTTCAACCTCACACATGCAACCCCAACTCCTGATCAGGCACACCTTCACTATCAGGCGCGAAGCAATTCGACCAGTAGGAGTTCATGCCTAACCTGCCAAGTCCATATGGCCATTCATGAAATGAGCCGCTAGCTGGACGACTTGCTGTTCCTTGCTCTACCGCATGACCAAGCTTCTCTTGGAGGTCGACTCCTGGCCCTGATCGCCACACTGCCGGTGCACGCAGCTTCCCCGGGACTTCTCAACCCGGCTCCGCCTGTTGCCGTCCCCGACAGGGAAAGCATTGCAAGCCAGATCTTTCAAACCCTGTGAAGGACCTATCCAGATTGCTGCACACGATCTTCTCAGGGGGCTCGTTGGGGCCGACTTGCTGCCGGTCACATCGGGCCCCCTTGCAGCATGGTCCAACCCCGAGTTTAACTTCCCTACCTTCGCTTCTAGCGGCGAGACACTGCCTCTGACTATTCTCCTCACAAGTCCTCCAAACTCGTTTGACTGCACCTTGTTTGCGGTCGATCGAGGAGTCTTGTTTGGGCTCCTAGCCGGTTTCCTGTCCAAGACCGCGCTCGGACCGCTCAACTCCCGCCGGAACGGCACCTGCTGCACCTTGCCCCAGAAAGCCGCTGGCTGCAACTCGCTGCCGTCCTGCGCTTCCAGTGGCGGAGCAAACTCAAACGACCGTCGTACGCCGCCCAAGTCGTCCTCCTGCTGTTCACGGCCCGCTGGCCGCTGCTGCACGCCTGGCGAGCTACTTCTCTCAGGAGTCCCGCTGTCCCCCGTTGCTCGCAGATGGCTCCGGGGCATGCCCCCCACACTCAGGTCCGACCAGCTACTGCTCTTGCTCAGCGGTGGGGTGTCTCCACCATTCGGAACCTCGCCTCCCTTTTCCCCATGATCATTCCCAAAGCTCCCCGAGTGCTTGCTGAACGCTCTGGGCGACCCAGGCAAGCTGGCTGCTTTGCCTGCGGCATCGGGTTTGCAGTCTCCGTCATGCACTGGGTCCTTCTCCATGCCTGCTTGTGACCTCCCTGCCGCTTTGGCCCCCCAGGCATCAGTGGGCGGGCCAGAGTCTGCATGTTGCTGAAGGATTGACAGGAAGTCAGGGAGGTCGACGTCGGCGTGCTCGCACAGCTGGCGCACCTGCTCGTGCTCTGCAGCGGCGTGGCGTGCCCACGCCTGCCACCGCGCGTCGCAATCGGCATGTGCAGCCTGAAAAGAGTTTTACATTCTATTTTAGGGTCCTAGGATGGTCACATTCTCGGCGCTTTGCCTCAGCTTTTGTGTAATGTCACTGACCTCAGCCAGAAGAACTGGAAACCCCGTCACCAACGGTCCAAAGCAGCGTCTGCAGTGCACCCTAACCGTCCAACCTTTGTACATACAGCCATACCCAACTGACAAGAGCTACAAACGCATTCCACCTCATCTGGGTGTCCTTCCTTACTGAACTGGACAGAACCGCTAGGCGAGAGCGATGAATGTGAGCCTTCAGATGCAGACTGCGGGCAATGAAATCTGCAAACGACCCTTTCAAACAAAGGGCAGGTGCCAGGAAGCATTGAAAAAGGATGCAGGCACTGACTTCCAACCAGAAGGACGCAACTCTGGAAGGGCAAGTCCAGAGACTTTTAAGGACAGCTCTCCTGCCCCCCAGTCTCTTGGATCTACAAGTTTCCCAGTGATCAGAGTATTGAGAGCGCATCGGGAGCGGGGGCTGACCTTGAGCTGCTGGCGCTGCAGTCGGTGCTGGTGCTGCAGCTGCTGGCATCGAAGAAGGGTGCGCTCCATCCAGCGCTGCGTGAGCGCGAGCGCCATCTCGGCTGCCTCGCGCCGGCCCTGCTCCTCCTCCAGCACCGCCAGCACCTCCCACTCACACGACAACTGCTGCAGCAACTGCAGAAAGCGACCAGGGGGGGCCTTCAGGGCGCGCTGAAAGGTTCACAGGACACAATAAAGCAGAGGAGCACTGCAAGAATTGTTCAGATCCACCCCAACAGACAAGAAAACAAGGTAAGAGATAAGATTTAGGCCGGGAACAGAGTTATATCAAACCAGACTTCTAACCAAGCTCTTTCGCCACTACCAGAGCAGCCAGGAAGATCACACAGGCCACCCTGAAGAAGGACCTCTCCACCACATGCGGGAAAGAGGCCTGGGCCTCAAGCCGCCATAAGTGGGATCTCATAAGTGGGATCTTAGAAACGCGTTGAATCAGTGAGAAGGACCTAACAATCAGCAGCTGAGCAAGGTGACAGTTGTGCAAGGAACATGGTACAAACTGATCTGCTTGACATGCATGTTTGACCACACACTCCGCTCAGCACCTCCTGCCGCATGCCCAGCTTCGTTGCTTGTCCGTCTGACAAGCACATACTAGCAGCTTGCCCCAGCCCACAAGCGCAATGTCGTAGATGGCCGCTCGGGGCAAGCGCTTTCTTATACTACCTTTTTGAGGGCACTTTTGCCCAGTGGGCACTAGAAGCGGCTTCAACCCAAGGGCATCGCAAGCAGGCAGCTTGTGTGCCTAGTATGGCTCACCTTGTGGTGGTCCCCCCGCCGCGTGAGCATCTCCTTGCGCAGCTCCTCCCGGCTCTTGTCCAGGGCACACTGCAACGCCTGCCCATGAGCAGGGCAAAACCACGTCAGGGTACAGATCAGGCTACTGCAAGCCCCCCAGCCCTGCAACTTTACCCAGGCTTAAGCCTACGAATTCTCCGCCCCCAGGCCACCAGCCCACCAAGTCCCTGAAGGGAGAAACCTGTCCACCCCTGGAATGACTTTGCTGCCAACGCAAGGAGGGGCTAAGCAAGATGAGGCACGCCATAGGGACTTGGGAACCCAGTTTCTGAGGACAATGGCACAGGGCAGCCTTTGGACGGGCGTCCCTTATCAGCAAACGCTCACAATCCTACAAAAGATGCCCTTGAAAAAGCTAACACCTTTGACGGAGTTGATTGCGTTTGGGGTGAGGTGCTCCATTCCTTACCGACTGCCAATATATACCATAAAGGCCCATTGAGGTTGAATCTTTTAACCCCAGATGGAGGAGAAGCATCACAGGCAAGCGGCATCTCAGACACACTTGCATTTCAAGGGCCTTTGCATAGGCATATCCTTGAAGGGCTGGGCTTTCTAGCCTGGTAAACTGTTAGAAGAATTGGGTAAAAGTTTTACACCAATTTCCACAGAAAATGAGCCAATCTGCTCGAGCGCCCACCTTGACTCCCTCCTCCGCAACGCCCCGCGCCTGCCTCTCCTTCTCGATGCTCGACCACGCAAGCGCCAACTCCTCCCTCTGCCGCCCTACAACCGCCTGCAGGCTGTCAATGCAGCTGGTCTTGGCCGCCAGTGCTGCCTGGAACATGCCACACACCGTGCTCAGGTCACCCGCCTGCAAGGACACAGGCCCCTTTGCGGAACCCATGTCGGCACACAAGGGACCGTGTGCCTAAACAAATCGAGAGCGCCAGAACCCGCTGCAATTCGCCTCGTCCCCCAACCAGGAAGCCCATCAAGCGGCCATGTCAACGCTTGCACATTACCCAGTGCCCAGATCATTCAGCTAGCAGCATTTTGCGTCCTCAGCTCGTTCAAACAATGTGCTGCTCGAACACTTTGAAGTTTGACGCAGACCCGTTCTGAACTCTAGAAAAGGGAGGACCTATGACCAGCCACCATGACTCGGTTGCCTCTGATTAGGTACCTATCTTGGTATATCCAGCTAGCTCAATGTACAATACCCTATACCTGCCTAGCTCGCAAGACTTTTGAATTTCAGACTTGGAGAAGGTGGCGCACATGCATGGTGCATAATTGCTTGAATTCATACAGCAATAAATGCATTGCTCCACCTCAGGGTTCTCGCCGCTCAAGTATTTCGACGCGGAGCTTTCGAATCGATTGACGAAATCTTGGCATTGAACATCGTGTCGATCCCGGAAGATCCAGTTGAGCTCCGGAAATATGACCGTTAATATCTGCGATGGCATGGTGACATGTCGCATGCGCGTGTACGGTACGTGGACCGGATATTAGGGCTTTAGGTAAAATCCAAAAAACCCTAAAAACCTAACAATACCGTATATGTCACGGCAGTTTGGAAATTCATAGTTTGCACTGTTTAGGGTTTGTCTCACCAATTCTGAGGAGGTCAACCCTGACTCAAGATCTCTGATTTGTTCGCGAAATGGAGCCATGGGGGCCGCCTTTCCCATGACTAGAGCTCACCCGCTCATCCTTCCTAGCTTGAGCTGCCAGCTTGAGCTTGATCTTCTAGCGGCTCAACACTGATAGGTCAAGATGGAGCAACCACTGCTGCCTGGCGAGGGGGTGACCGGTTCTCTGCGGAGTCAAAATGGGGTCTGCGCACCGTATGATCCCGGGCCAGGGTTGCCGCCAGGGGCAATCGGCCCCGCACTGCCGGGCACCCCTTGTGCAGATTCCAGAGAACAGTCAGACGAAGAGGCTGCGGCAGACGAGCCGCTGCATAAACTCTCGGGCATGCAGCAAGTCCGACGAGAAGCGCACAAGCAGTGGCGGCTTGCGCTGCCCATCTGCACGATGAATGTTTTCAACGTCCTCCTGGCGATGGTCAGCGTGATCTTCGTGGGGCATCTGGGCGCAAAGGAACTTGCGGCGGGGGCGTTGGCGACGGGCGTAGCAAATGTGACGGGCATAGCGGTCCTCGTAAGTGGACGCGGAGGGGTTTTAGACACCAACCTGCATAATTCTTGCAGAATAGCACTTTGACATCCATTCGCGATGCACCTGTCACGATTGGTTTACAGATATGCAAACGGCGCCCTCTTGAAATAACGTGGAGGTGTGCCGGCAAGCTGTCCGCCTTTAATTCCTGCTCCAGCCACCATTGTATAAACTTTCTTTGAATCCGTGAAGTCCAATCGATATTGATAAACATACTCAGTTGCGGCTGAACCGTGTCAACGATAGGCCCCGCCGCTTTTAAATTTGCAGGTGTCGCCCCAACCGGCGCAGTCTTTAGGCTTTCTGCAAGCCTGGGGAGTCGATAAGGGCATCTATCAGCCCCAATGCTTGACCCCCCCGACTTGCAGAAGGCCGACAAAACGCAATCTGCAAAGGGTTGTGCTTTCCGTTGATCTTTACGCCCCACCCAACACCAAACTGCGCCCCTCTTTCCTTTTGCCTCGGTGCCCCATCATCCCGCGACCACTGCCCTCTTTACAGGAAGGGCTGTCAGGGGCAATCGGCACATTCTGCGGCCAGGCGTTTGGGGCGGGCCAGTACATGCAACTGGGCCACGTGTTGCAGCGGGGCTTGATAATTAACACGCTGTTCTGCATCCCCATTGCCGCACTGTGGATCCATGCGGAGCAGATTCTGCTGCTGTGGGGCCAGAGCCCCAGGCTGGCGGCCATGGCCACACAGTACATGGTGCGCCTCATCCCGGGGCTGCTCGGCTCCGCGTGGCTCTACCCCACCGCGCAGTTCATCCAGGCGCAGGTGGGCAGTCACGTCAGTCAGCAGCGAGCGATGAGAAGGTGGTATGGGCCGTCTCGTATGCCTTGCCAATGAATGTCCATGGCACGTCCAGAGGGCACATGTTGACTGTGTTGCGAGCGTATCCGTGCATGGAGAGGGCAGAAAGTGAGTGTCAATTTGGTAGGAAGAAGTGAGTGCCAGGCGCTCGAGCCCACAATTTTGTTCTTGCTAGGCTACTCACAGAAACAGTACATGATCCAAATCTTCCCCCATTTTGTATTCCAGCCATCCTCTCACTGTCGGTTGCCAAGAGTTTGTTCCGCCTCAAAGCCCAGGCCGATCCGAACGGAACGCTTCTCTTTACAAACTCTTCCGCGAAAGTCCAAACAAAGATAGTGGCAGGATGGGAAAGTCACAGTCTGCTCGGTATCGCTTCTTACTCTCGTTGTCTCGCTCTCCTCAGGGCATCACTGTGCCCCAGGCGTTGACCTCTGGGGTGACCCTCGCCCTGCACATCCCGTCCTCCTATGTCTTCATCTACGGTCTCAACCTCGGCTTCACCGGGGCTGCCATCGCCAAGTGAGTGCACCAGCGGATTCTGAAGTTCCTTTCCTTGGTGTGCACGTTTCGATGTCGAAGCTACTTAGTTCCTTGTACGTTGGCATTCTATTTGGGTTTCTTTGCTGAGGATCAGTCGTTAATTGCAAAATTATTTTGTATTTTCGAGAGGGTTCGTCGCCCAACCAGATCCCCCTGATCGTTTGCATCCTTGAATGTAAAGTGTCAGTCTGTTCGTTTAAGAACTTGAGAGCATCAGCTCCATGTGTACCCAGCCCCTACAACCCCACATGATTACCTTCTGCCCCTTCATTCCTTTCTCCCTCAACACCATTATTGAAGCTCTCCCCATCCTCTGCGCAGCTCTGTCAGCTGTTTCTTTTCGTTTAGCCTCCTTGTCGCGTACTTGATGTTTGAGCGGTCGGGCATCCTGAAGCGCTGCTGGCCGGGCTGGTCCCTGCTCTGCTTCACGGAGTGGGCGCCCTTCCTCAGCATCGCCGTGCCGGCATGCCTCATGACCTGGTGAGATAAAACCATCCAGACACAGTGTCTAGCGGCTCTTTAAACCAGCTTGCGCTTGTCAGCTGATTTCCAGTCTCACCTGCGGTTGCTGACAAGAGACTTCGGCGAGCTTTGGTCCATGACAAAGTGGAAGCGAAGAGATGGACTGTATCGAACGTTTTTAGCTGGTTCGAGGATGAAAACGTGGCTTTGTTGGCAAGTAGACCGAGATCGGGATTGCTATCAGAACATACATCTGATCAATGCCAAGTTAGATGTGAGGGCGAGATTCTCGTGTTTTGGCGTCCGTTCCTGATTCGTTGCTTCAAAAGAAATCAGCCGCTTCCATTTATTAACCCTCATGGAACCCAGCAATGTTCGAGATTTCTTTCGAGTTCTCGTGTTTTGATACTTCAGATGATCGACCTTACTTGTCGAACAAGCTTAATATTGACATGCAAGTTCGTCCGTCGAATTTTTCCTCAACTCTTCAATTCGAGTCTCCTCAGAGGAATCGCTGACATCGGAAAGTTGCTAATTGTTCTACAGCAGTCGGGGAGCTTTTCTGAACCATTGCTTGCGTCAATTCCCTGAACCATCAGGGAAAGGGCGTTTTTGAAGTGCTGCGGTGCCCGGTAAGCCCCTTGTTTACGACTTGGCCTGTAACATAACGTGGCGGCCCTGTCCTGTCAACCCTTGCACTCCAGCAGCTGACCCGGCTGCGGCGTCGCTTGGCGTGCAGTTTGGAGTGGTGGTGCATGCAGCTGATCACCATCTTGTCGGGCCTGCTCCCCGACCCCGAGGTCCAGGTGTCCGCCATGACCATCTGCTTCAACACCGCCGCGCTCTGCTTCATGCTGCCCCTCGGCCTCTCCACCGCCGTCAGGTCAGCGCCCGCGCACTGCTCACCGAAGATTGAGTTGTTGGCAATTCCGTGCAAGGTTGGTCGGCATTGCATTGTCCACTGCGGTGATGCATTGCCAACAAGTCCTAGCTTTCTACGATTGGGGCTGATCCGTGCGACCGTCTTTGATAGAGCTCCGTATTTGCTGATATTGGATTACGTATCTCGGATATGCACCGGCGCTCTCTTTATGTTTTAGTTTCTTCGTGGTTGCACCACCTTTTTCGGTGTACTGCCGGCAACCAGTCATGCTCAATCTATGTCGAAGTGAACTGCTCAGCAGACTGCTTCAGGCCCTCGTATTCTGAGGTCTTTGGATACCATCGTAATAATAGTTGAGAAAATCTGATGCAGGAGTCGCCTGATTAGTACATGAAAGAATTGGAAGAGAACAGCGTGACAAGGGCCGTCCCCTTTCTGGCCACTTTTCTTGTTCACCAGAATGCTTGCCGAAGCCAGCTCGTGTTTGTATGCAGCGTGCGCGTGAGCAACGAGCTGGGCGCGGGCAAGCCGGGGCGCGCGCGGCTGGCGGTGCAGACGAGCATGAGCATCGCGCTGGTGCTCGGGGTGGTTCTGGCAGGCATCCTGCTCGCGCTGCGCAACAAGTGGGCGCTCGTGTTTGCGGACCCGCGCGAGGTGCACCTCATCGCGCTCGTGGCCAAGATCATGCCGCTCCTAGTTGTCTCCCAGTTCGGGGTGGGACTGCAGGCCATTCTCTCAGGTGAGAGGGGTGGATAACGGCTTTTAGTAGGTGCTACGCTTGTCTTCGTTGATGGGTTCGTACTACTACAATCAGTACCTCTCGAATGCGTTTGCGCGCAAGTAGAGAGCGATCTGATGGAAGGCTACTCGATCGTCCCACAAAGTGCGTAGAGAATGCTGTGTATCTTTTGGTGGATGGCCGCTCACCAAACGCACGGGACTTGACTCCTGCTGTCGTCAGCTAGCCGGCGGTGGCATCAACGTCAAACAACGCACTTCGATCTGACGTAAAGGAATTTCTATTCTCAAATCTGAAGTTGTAGACCGATTGGTTCTTCACAAAGTGCTGGTGACACTCAAGTCTGAAGCCTGCCGGTTCTCCAGGTGTCCTGCGCGGCTCCGGGCAGCAGTTCGTGGGGTCGGTGATCAACTTCGTGAGCTACTACGGCATCGCGGTGCCGGCCATGGTGTTGTTCGCCTTCCGCCTGGACCTGCGGTTGCAGGGCCTCTGGTTCGGCCTCATGCTGGGCGTGGGCCTGCAGACGCTCATGCTGCTCATCCTCACCTGCCGCACGGACTGGAGCCTTCAGGTGTGCGCCGCCACCTCGCAACCCTTTCTTCGAGCGGCTTGGCGTTATCGTTGTCCGCTTCGTACTCTTTACATTCCTGCAGCTTGAGCTTCTTCGCCGTCCACTTTGTTGAAAGGGAACGCGACTCTGTCGACGGGCAACTGCTGCTCTGCTCCCCTGACGTTGTCCTCTATCTAGATGACTGGCGATGTCATTGCTTCGCGCTATGTTCTATTTGTAATCAAGCATTGCGTACGCTGCGGAGCTGATGAAGTTGGCCATTTGTGCGCGCAGGCCGACCGAGCTAGAAAACGAGTAGAAGCCATAGCGCGAGACCGGTATAGCCCTGTATTGTGTTGACAGCAGTGGGCTCTGGCCATCACTTCCTCCAGCGTAGCTAGTCAGGCACGCAGTCGATCAGTCCAGGCATAAATGATGTCATACTTTGATCACGGAAGGTACAACCAACTCGGGGCCTTGTGCGGAATGGTGCGTCATTGGGGCTCAATGTTGAGCAACGTATATTGTAATATAGATCTTACAAATTTGGATCGGGTAACTGTGACACGGGTCCATTTGCAGTACAGTCTGTGCACTGAGCAGAGCTGAACGTGAGGCAGACGATTTGCGGCATGATCTGCTGGACTTAGCATAATTCGTAATTCCATGCTCGACAACTGAAAAGCTGTGACGTCGAATCGTGCATGCAGGGCCTGTCGACATGGCCTGCACGCAAATGCCACTCACGCGCATGCGATGCAAATGACATATATAGGATTGCGAGCTTCATGCTACCGCTACATGCCCTGCAATCACGCATGGCACATGCCGCCTCAGAGCTCATGTGTGCGCGTGACTTACTGTCAATGCAATTGCCCGCGCGCGCTATAGCAACTTGGGCCGGCCATGACGGCCCTTACCCTATATAAATGAGCCTCATGTTAATGATATATAGCCGGGACGACATACCTTATCGGTTGATGATCTTCTCCGACATCACTAGACTCAAATATAGGACTTCTGTTGACCGCGGTGTCACTGAGACGGTCACTCATTGCTACATATACTAATGATTCTTAAAAAGCGGCCAGATCTTCCGACGGTAACACATACGGTATACCCGGCGCCCATATGTGTGCGGGGTCCATGCATGGTCATACTATCTAGATTCGACATCATGCAACGTAGGTACCGGATGGCACCCTAAACCTGAGTAGCTGCACGCCTCAGGCCCCACGTTCCGCTTTGACCTGCACAGAAAGACATCACGACGCCCGGCAAGCTGATGGGGTCAGCCTAGTGGCTCAACTATGATACCGACTATATCATCCTAGCTGGAATGCTACGGCCCAAGAATCGTATGTACTTCCAGTCCAGTTGCTTTTATAGCAGCACTCCTTTACTGGATCCTATCTAGGATTACAGGCCCCGTCACTGCGAGCTGATGTTTCCTACTTCAAGTATGTACATAGCCTAGTAGAGTACAGATATTTAACGTCATATCCGACCGCCGTACTTCCATTGACAAGTCCGCTTCATGATCTTCAAGTTTCTCGGATTTGTGAGCACGTCACAAAACATGTCGGCCTGCAATGCAAAGACAATATTTCAAAAAAAATCGGTCAACACCACTAGATTTGAGTCAGATTATCCATCACATGGCGGCCCTATGACAGGCCCCTTTTGAGTCCTGACAAGGCGAACCTGTTGGGAAGATGCTTGGAGGAAGCTACTGGAAATGCCATTGACCAGGCAGTGAAATATATCCACGTCTAGGTTGGCAAGCAACTTCACGACAAATCATTTCAAACGAGCAGAACGCAGCAGCCTACATTGCAAAGGACTTTTTGAATCGCAATTCCAACGGCGGAAGTGCCAAAAGTGCTTGGAAGGAACAACAATCATGACTTACGATGAACTCATGCGGTATAAGCTCGATAAGGTCGACCGTCCCTGTGAAGCGCGCCGCGATGTCCATCTCGACCGCCCGGTTCTCCCAGTCCCTCAGGAGCGCAAAGGACATGCCGAAAGTGCTGAGGCCGTTCAGCTGGGCGGGAACGATGATGAGCGTGCTGCTGGCCGCAGCCTGCTGCCCAGGGGGGAGGAGCGCCTCGCCCAACTTCTTCTCCTGCAAACCGAAATCAGAGTCGCTCAGGGCCAAAAGCTGGAAGGAACAGAGGCGTCTAAGAAGACAGACCATGATCAGAGTCGTGCAGGCCTGAAGCCGGAAGGGATAGAGGCGTCTAAGAAGACATACTGGGATCCTGTAGAAGGTCAACTGGGGCTTTGGATGGAAAATTTCACTAAGACCTGGTCAAACCACCGAAGCATTCAACTCTCCCACTGGGGCACGAACAGAGGAAAACCGTAGAAGAGAGGCGGCCTTGTGCGAGTGACGCGCATTGAGCAAACAGAGGAGTACACACCTACCTTGTAGATGATGTCTAGGCTGCTCGCCTCATAATGCACCCCCACCTTGTTGGGATTCTTTACCAGCACTTTGACCATAAGGTCAATGTCAAGTACGAGTCTCCTCCCGAAGATGGTCGGGTCGTTCTCATCCGCTGTCTCTAGCGCTTTCCCCCATGCCTCTTTCTCGGTTTCGTTCAAAGCTTCCCAACCTAACAAGTCTTGCGCAACAGTAAGTACGCTCCTGATACTGGTGTCAGCCACTGATTCCGAAGCTCTTATAGACCTGTCAGCGTCTTCTAAGAACCTTCTTCCGTCTTCTTCCGTTTCCTGTGCCCTCTCTTCCGCCACCACGTAAGGTTGTCGTCTCGAGTCCACTATAGAACCGTCAAGAGCGGACTCGTTCGCCCAGTCCGATGGGTACATTCCCACAGTCGAGTCTCTCTCCCATCTGAGCTGAAACTTTGTGAAGCGTACATCCACCAGATCAAAGTCAGGATTCCTGCAGGCAAGTCCCTAGCTCAGCTCAATGGACAATATGACAGCAAGCCCTGGAAAGTGTGAGGATGATAAGAGTGGGGTGGTGCTGGCATCATTCAAGATGTTTCGTAGATTTCAAGAGCGACATGCTTGAAGTAGTTGATCAAGCACCCAATCTGACCAAGTTGAACAGACCGTTGCACCTCATACGATCTTCTTGAATACTGCAACCTTCAAGAAGCACGGCCTCCATTGTGTGTAACCGCATACTGCGGGGAGACCCTAACAAACGGCATAGCCAAAGAAACAGGCTTGACAATGAAAAACACTGCCTACACAAACCCTCCCCCCAAAAGTGGCTCACCTGGGATAAAACGACACGGCAAGGAAACCCAGAGCCAGGGCGAGGGTGATGTACACGGAAGAGATGAGAAGCGCTTGGCAAGACCTTCCCCAAAGGCATGCCGCTCGGCGCCGGTGCCGCCTCCTACGCGAAAACCTGCTGTCCCAATGCGACTCTGATCCTGGGTAAGTCTCAAACAGTCCCTCCTCAGGTTGCCACCCGCTTTCCATCTCGCCTGGGTCAACAGCACCACTGCCTCGGCACAACGGACACTCTGCATGTGCCCCATTGTCCATCTCATCATCTGAAGTCGAGCCAGGCTCCTCAGGCTCCTCCTCAATCTCCTCAACGCGCACCTGCGCAGCATCTGGCTGCATTGTCGACAAACTTTCGGCAGCCATGAACTTATGCGCTGTTTCCCCTCGGGTTACATGGACCTTCGACTCAGCCATCACATTGCACCTAGCCGGCCCAAGTGGCGGCAGCGCTAGAAACCCTAGAAACCAAGTACCCCGGTACCTGTGTGGGGAGAGAAGCTGCATGGCACAAGTTGGCACGACGCATCGATCCAGCTGAAGTTCAAGACTGCTTTCGTAAGACTTTAGAGAACTTTCAGGCGTCGATGCTATCAAAGTTGACAACGGACGATTGATGTCGAATTTGATGAGTCACTAGGGCAGAGTTGGTCGCCTGATGTGCTGGAGATCGACCACGCCGCCTTGGAGACTCAATTTCCCAGCCGTCGATGGAATATTAAAGAAACTCTCGATCACTCTACCCCGTCGAGATGAACCAGACATTGTTCTGAGGAGAGTTGCTGCCTAGAATGCCAAGCCCTTCCTTGCAGTGCCAGTGGCTTTTCTTGCAAGTCGCAAGGCAGCCAGCACTCGAGCCAGTTTGTCGTCTCCTGTTGGGAAATAGGGCAAGCGTGTCTGAGGATCGTGAATGGGGCGCCTTTGCAAAGGTGTTTCTCCTGATAGATCCATTAGTGCCCGTGGCCATCGATTCAGGCAACGAGACTGCACCTGGTTTGTGGTACATAAGGGCAATGCTGCTAGCTGGGTGGCGGAAGACTGTGTAAAGTTGCCAAGTGATTAGCCACCCTCCAACTAAGTCGGCAGGACAGTTGGCTATTTAGATAGTTCTAGCGTAGTGAACAGGTGGGGGACAATTTGCCCTTTTGTTGGTTCAACGACAGGTATTTCAGGCACCACAGGTGAAAGCATCGAAGTTGGTGCTGTGATGGATGCTGCTGCTGTGGCTCGTTCGCACCACTGCCTCTGCGGGGGCCCGACGGCCACAGGAAAACCCCAGAGACTGCAGAGCGCAGGTCAGCAAGGCTATACATGCAGGTTGATGGGATGGCCGTAGAAGCATTGCGTGGTTGGGTTGTTGGTGCGTTGAGTTGTGTTGTGCCGTAGAAGTATTGTGGAGTTTCAAGGTTGCCACTCAGCCAACCACAACAGCGCATTCGCTTATTGCATCGTCACTTGATGCGTGCTTCCACTTTTGAGCTGGTCTGTTTCTGAAAGTGTTCTGCCATGCATGCCATCTCCCTTGCTGCTGCTGTTTGATTTGAGTGAGCACTTTCTTTCATGGGTGGAAGATGTCAAGCGACACCGCCACATCGAGCAGGATCAGCATTGATATGATTGAGGGTGTTGGTCTGAGTCGAAGTTTGTGATCCATCGAGTCTTGTGACCAGTGAATAGCAACGACTTCTGTGGCAAGCAATGCCATCGGCAGATGGGCTTCGATTCTGCATTTTGGACCAGACTTCAAAGCTGTTGATTTGAGATTCAGCCACAACGATTTGTTTGAGATGCTTTGGAAATTTCCATGTCACGACTCCGAGCAAATATGGACTTGGTGTTGCCTGCTTACTTCCAAGTACATTGAGTTAGGGTTTTGGCACATTGAACACCTCAGCTGTCTGGTCAGGCTTTGTGTAAAGTGTTCGCTGACATGCCCGTAATCCCTTTTTGCAGAATGTCACACAACCAGTTTTACTTTGAGTCCAGTGTCCCGGCAATTTTGCCGAAAGCAACATCGGTGGTTGCAACAGAAGCAGCAGAGGTTAGATTCCAGGCGAAGACCACAACCCAGTGGTAGTTTGGCAAGCAGGGGCAGCCAAGCTGACCTCCAGGCGTTCTTGTCAGACATTGGGAGAATAGAGAGATCGAGGGGCAGGCGAGTGCCACCTATTTCTTCGGAAACTGCAGACCGAGGGGGTTATGACAGTACACGGTCCAGAACATCACGATGGCAGGGGTCAGCAGCTGCGTCTCTTGCTTCGATGGCGCCTACGGCCCCTCAGGCGCCTGTTGCTCCCGAAGGGAATGCCGTCCAAGAAGCCACAGAGCGCGTCGGAGTGTTATTACTTAATCTAGGGGGCCCGGAGACTCTCGATGACGTGCAACCTTTCCTGTTCAACCTCTTTGCAGATCCTGTAAGTGCTTCCCTCTCTGGTTCAACTCCTGAAGATCAGTTGCATTGCAGTTGTTACTCTCATGAAACAAGATTTCCTCCTTGCTTATTCACTGCCCCCTTTTCTGGTGGGGCATCCTATATGCGGATATTTCCAATCCAGCTTGTGGGGTCCTTCAGAAATAGACGGTGCTGCTTGCTGAAAGGTTGTTCTTTACTTTTCGATGCAGGATATTATCCGCCTGCCTCGCAACCTCCGCTTTCTGCAGCGCCCGCTGGCGCAATTCATCTCTTCCGTGCGTGCACCCAAGAGTGCCGAAGGCTACGCTGCTATTGGGGGAGGTTCTCCCCTCAGACGAATCACGAATGACCAGGCTCAGGCACTACAAGAGAGCCTTGAAAAGAAGGGCTGTCCTGCGCATGTATATGTAGGTAAGGTTTGTGCTGGAACACTGGATCATGCCGCTTGCGACGGGTATTGTTATCAGTTGAAATATCGGATGGCCACATTCTAGTATCAGGATGCCAAACAGCCCGCGTTTTACGAGTTAAGGCTTTCTTCTATCTGGACAGGAGTCTGCACTTCACTACACAGCTTAATACGTCTTTTCGACCTTTGCTCAGGTATGAGGTACTGGCATCCATTCACGGAGGAAGCGATCTTCGATGTAAGTCGATCTGGTTCGGATTGCCCCTATTCTTGGCTGCATTCGACCACTCTCACAGCCACTGCTGATACAGGACAGACCGCTAGCAAGTGCTGCGCTGAATGGAGCTGTAATTGAGGGCAAAGGCCTTTCCTTGAAGAATCGCACTCTCAAATGATTCAGGGCGCTCTTGCGATGTTGGTTTGAGCACGAAGTGTATCTCAAAACAACTTTCCTGAGTGCGAATAGATACTGCTTCGACTATGCAGATCAAGCAGGATCGGATAACCCGGCTTGTCGTCCTCCCTCTGTACCCTCAATTCTCCATCTCCACCAGCGGGTCGAGCTTGCGCCTCCTAGAGCGACTCTTCAGGTGAAGCTTGCTATTACCGCTCACCATCTGTTGTTTCCTCAAGAGTCGGCCCGACGGACACCTGCTCTTTTGCCAGATTTGGCAAAGCCATCTCGGTCTTATCCCCCGGATCGCTTTCTATCTTCGCTCTAGAACGTTGACCAAGTTACAACATTGGCTGAGAAACCATTCTGGTTGGTGAGTCTTAAGTGCTGACTTTCTGGTTGCAGGGAGGACGACTACCTGGTCCAGATGGAGCACACGGTCATTCCGTCCTGGTACCAGCGGAGCGGGTACGTGAAGGCGATGGCGAACCTCATCGAAGAGGAGCTGCAAAAGCTGCCAGTGCCAGAAGAGGTGAGCCTGCGGCTACTTACTGGATTTCACAAAGACGCTCAGTGGTTACTTGGATGACACAAAGGTTTGATGCAAACCTTCGTGTCACTATTATGTCAATACGTTCGTCACTAACTTGGAAGCTTTTTCGAGGATGTATGAGGATATTCTTTACTCGAGAATCAGTGATAGAGGCGAACACCTCGAGACGACTCTTGTCTTCCCGCACCACTGTAGGATACGTTGGATTGAAGGGGGCTGCTGGGCGTCAACCGTCATTGTGCGGCCCTGAATTGATTTGGGTCTTCGTTGTTCCCAGGCCCACATTTTCTTCAGCGCGCATGGGGTGCCGGTGACCTACGTGGAGGATGCTGGAGATCCGTACAAAGCCGAGATGGAGGAGTGCATCGCATTGATCACGCAGGAGCTCGAAGACAGAGGGGTGGACAACAAATACACGCTTGCATATCAAGTGAGCACCTGCATCGGCAATGCTCTGCATTCTTGTTCCTTTGCCTGCGACCTACCAACTCTGCTTGGCATGACGCTCGACGAGCAGAATCTTGAGGACTTCGATGTAGACTGTTGATCCTAGTCATCTATGACTGTTTTTGCTGCCCCTTGATGGACAAAGACCGGAGCTGTGTTCCGGAGGCTTGGAAGGCATATTTCCACGCACTTTTTCTGCAATTACCCTGCCACCACATCTTTCAAAATTTTATTACTTTCGCCAACTTCTCGACCTTCCACATGCAGAGTCGAGTCGGACCAGTCGAGTGGTTGAAGCCATATACTGGTGAGGTGATTCTGCCTTTGTCGCTCTTTGAAGGCAGTGTACAGCTGTCCTTCATGGCGCTTGACTGTGGCAGCCTTCGCAGATATTTCTGCCTGAACCTTCTTCGAGCAAAGATTACAAAGTTGACACATTACTTGTTGCAGATGAGACGATCAAGAAGCTGGGCAAGGAGGGAGTAAAGTCGCTACTGGCTGTGCCTATAAGGTAGGTTAATAGGAGCTCTTTCGTTTCTTTGCTTCTTTCTGCTGACAACCACTTGACTTTCGCTTCGTTGTTGTAATAGTTTGTGCTGACAACCACTCACTTGTTGCTTGGTTGTTGTATTATGATCTGTTCCATTAAGTATCGGTTTCGTACAATGGATGTTGGATTGCTATACCAAGCTGAAATCCTTTCGTTCCCGCCACGACTGTAAAGCTTGCTCACACGTGTTGCCTACCGCCGCAGTTTCGTGAGCGAGCACATTGAGACGCTGGAAGAGATCGACGTGGAGTACCGGGAGCTGGCGCTGGCGTCGGGCATTGTGCACTGGGGCCGCGTGCCCGCGCTGGGCGTGGAGCCCATGTTCATCGACGACCTGGCAGACGCTGTGCTGGAGGCGCTGCCGTTCGTGGGGGCCATGGCCATGTCGTCCGTCGATGCTAAGCAGGCAAGGCCATTCAATCTATCATGGAAGCTTTAGTCCACATCAGGATCTTGCTGGGAACGCTTGTGCGGATGCTTTGTACAGCTTATTTCAATTAGGCTCTATTCCACAGCCAGATGAAACACAAGTCTCAGGACCCCAGCAATCCATCTCGAGCCTCCTATTCCACTTCGATTCGACTGACGAGAACAGGCGCCGCTCACATGTTAAATAGGCGCTGTAGTTGAAAAGTTCAGAAGCTTGTACTTCCACATCTGGAAGTAATGTCTGGAATACAGATGCGATGAGGTCATTTGCTGACGTCTCTGGTTCCTGGGCAGGCTCTGGTGCCTCTGGGCAGCGTCGAGGAGCTGTTGGCGACGTACGACACGCTGCGGAGGGAGCTGCCAGCGCCGGTCGCAGTGTGGGAGTGGGGCTGGACGAAATCGGCGGAGACGTGGAACGGGCGAATTGCGATGGTAAGCGACTCTCTCCCTTGCCTTGCTTTTGCATGGTTTGCATAAGTACAGAGCCGAGCTTGGCACTCGTGCCATGCCGCATCAAAGGTATTGCTCGCCAGCGCAGGTTCTTTCTGCGAACTTGGTAAGAAGTGTGAGGAGGTGCTTTCTTGTGAGCGCTCTCCACGAGCTTGTCTTTAGGACACGGAACATGTTGGACCTCCTGTTTGCAGATTGCTGTTCTTGCTCTGCTAATATTGGAAGTCACCACTGGGCAAGGCGTGCTGCACCAATGGGGAATGCTGCCTCCGAAAACCTGGTAGCTGTCCCAGCGGACAAGTAGAGGTGAGCAGGCACTTTGAGGCAGCACTGTTTCTGACGACACAGCGGCAGTTCAATTGTCGAGTTGGGGATTCAAGGATCATATGTGGGCATGCTGCATCGCGTCTCACTCCGCAGACGTGATGTCGCTCTGATTGTGCTTCTTGTGTTCCTGCTGCACCCAAGCTCTTCATCAGAAGGTTGTCAACCAGGCCAGAGACGTCTCAAAACTTGAATCAAGGTGTTGATGCTGCTTCTTCATAAGTACTTGTCATGGGGAGACGAAAATCCTCGTTGGAATATGTAGGATGAAGCTTGCGCACTTTTGGCTTGCAGGTCCATGATTCATTTTGTGCGTAGTCTGGGAGGGTGGGACACTAGACATGGCCACGCCTTCTGTGGTTGTACATCAAGGTGCAGCAGGACCCGATTTGCAGCTCCCTTCCGCAGAAGTAGCTGCAAGACGTCATTCCAGCATCTGTACGTCGCGCAGATAGGACTGATCACCAAACGGTTTCTCAAAAAGGTCATGTGCTTCAACAGATTCAAGTTACAGTTGAATTTGACGAGTCTAGGTCTGGTTGGCCGTGAAGCTGCTTTGCATGGATGCAAGACAGTCCTTTCCGGTCATTGTATCACAATATTGCATGTTGTGTGAAGACTATCCATTTTGCCAAATGCACATGGGCGTTGACCATGTGTCAAATGCTATCGCATGAGATAATAAATTGTTCCTCTTTGATTCAATGTTCATGACATTGCGTTTGCATGTGTGACAGTATAGCTAGCTTGCCTCAAAAGAACAGCTCTTAACTGCATATATATGGCGGCAAGCTCATGACGCCCTATGCAGGGCGATCAATACAACGGTCAGGTTGATGAGTTTGTAGATTGTCACTTCAAACAGTGCATGCCGCGGCCGGAGCATGGTTATTCGCCTTTGATGAAACTGACAACCTAATTTCACGGATCTTTACCCAGCAAAGACTTGGTCCAAGCTCACAGGGCTTGATAGCAGCCATACAACTGCCCAAACCAGCCGTATTCAATGTGGGACCATGGTGTCGCGTTGTTCTCACAGTTCTCCACCAAAGCGGATAAGGGTAAGCTCTTTGATTATTTGTAGTATAGAATCTGTGCCCACACCAGTACGAGAAGTTCTCTAGAAAAGACAGGCCTGCACTGGAATGAACACCTAGGTGCCGATTCTGCAAACTCAGTGAACTCAGTGCATGGACAACAGACAGGGCAGTCAAATGAACTGGAATCTGTGATCAGACTACTCTTGGCTCTGGACTTGCCAGACTTCCATATTACGGCAATACGTACTTGTTTCGACAAGTTGCTCAAACCCCAGAACGCTGCCTGCGAAGGAAGAACAGAGGGTCCCAGTCAGGCTTGCTGACTGCTTATTGTCTGCATTTTCTCCGTGATTCAATCGTTTGGGGTCTTTTGCAAGGGTCTGATGGTATACTGCAGAAAGAACGTTCTATAAAATGGATGTTACAGATCTCTGCCACACAGGGCCACACATAAAAACTTGCTCATGCCCATGCTTGTACAGGAAAGTTTCGCTGATTACCAATCTAAAGTCTGCACAAGCAACGTTGCTCCCTGTTCATGAGCTCAAGGAGGACTTTACTCTGGCATATCAGAGCAGATAGCGATCAGACAGAATGCAAATTAGAAGCATAGGTCCCAACTCACATTTCCGGAGCTTTCTTAATCCTCTGAATCAGCATCTTTTTCGGCTTCTCGTCGGAGTGCTTCCTCTTTGGCCCAAACATTTATCCGTGTTTCTGGTCTAGCGTTCAGCCCGACGACCAATATGATTGTTGCAGCACCAAAACCAATGTAATACGGAAGTTCCCAATCCTCCCACTTTCTTGCAACACCAGGAGGCCGGGGCTTCTCCATGAACAGCACTCCGTTCGGCTTTGCTGGATCCTGTTTCCCTGGGCCAAACCACCCTCCAGGATATCCTCCAGCTCGTGTTCTGGTGGCGTTCCTTAGCACCTTGAAGGAGCTCCGCATGATTCCTGCCATGACGTTGCTCGACTTCCAATCAAGAAGACCTCGCAATGCTGCCGTCACAATGAATACAAGATGAGCCGAACCAACAATATTAGGCCTTTTCCGGGAAAATCAACTAGCCGCCTCGCGCCATGGATGCACCACCAAACCTGATAAAGTTGAGCATTAAATTTAAAGCTGAGGCGCCTTGAAGTTGAGGCTTGAGGCTTGATCAGCTTCCTGCTTCTCAGTCGCATTTCAGGCCAGGTTAACGACAAACCGTACATGGGTAAAGCAATTTGGTCATTAGCACGGTTAAGACTTGAACCAGGAAGCTTTGCCGTACATGCAGTGCATGCAGTCTCGATCTCCCCCTTGAAGGACCGGCGCGCGGTATGCGGTTCCAAACCCTACGGATGTAACCCGACTTGTATACCATATTAATTATGTCACAAATTTGGGCCGGGCAAGGAAGCAACCTGGGACGTTCAAACCCTAATTTCGGGAGCTCAAGAGCTCAAGTTCAATCTGTCAGTAGGAGCTACGTACGTACGTCCATCTTCGCCTTTCTACCATGGGGATCAAGTTGTAGGAAGCTATATTGCCATGGGAGCCCTGTGGATGCAATGCTGCCAGCTATAGACTGCATAGTAATAGCGACGAGCGCTTGCCTTAGTCTGGATGCAGTTTGCTATGGCTGCCCCTTCATGCTGTCCCATATGTGAGGTGCACCTTCCATCCTTCTGCCCCTCCTGTGTACAAAACAGGTGAGAAGCATGGGACTGCGTTTCGAAGAGTAGCATACCAAGGCTTGGTTCCTATCTTAAATACTAATGGAAGGCACACTCTTTTCCGGACACAGCCATCGCCTGATGAATGGATCTTCATGTTTGACTACAGTGCCCTTTGCTCCAGAGTCTGCATGTTACATAGTGACCATACCTCAAGAGTGTGTATTCCCCTGCTTGCTTTGACAGGATCGCTGAGAAGCGGCGAAAGCTCAAGGCTGCTGCTGCAAGAAGGGATGCCACCAAGGAAAAGCTGAACAAACGACTGGCCGCTGTGGTGAGTTGGGCCTTGGGATGATGGACTCTGTGCGTGTTCAGGCTCTGAGATCTCATATGATGGATATATCTTGTGGGCAGCTCTTTGTGGCAGCTTGTGAAATCGGCCCCACCTACTGTAGAGAGACTTAAAAGTTGGATGTCTGGTTAGCGGTGCCATACATTTCTCAATGTGCATAACAGATGCAACTTTGTGCCCCAGCATTCGCTGCCCCAGCAACGTTTCTGCCTGTAACTTCTTGCTTTCGAAAATTGTTCTCTGAAGCCGGCCCATCTAGTGGCTGCTCACCTCCAAAACCATCCCTTCAGGGCGCTGCCGACGATCAGCGGAGATGGCGGATAGAGTGGGCGGAGGCGCGGGCTGAACTCCAGGACCAGATTCGGAAGATCACGGACGAGCTTGCCAAAGGTAGCGGGATTCTCTGGTCTCCTGGTTCCTGATATTGAAGACCTGGTTGTGGAGTCTTGTCAATTGCAGTTTATCTGTTACACTTAATAGACTGCAGAAAGTGTTTCTGTATATAGTGTGAACAGCGTGGTGGTACAAGTGTGCTGGTGTTGGTATACAAGTTTGTGAAGAATGCACAAAAGAGGAACTTTTGGGGCGGTCGAAGATGTCTTCTTTGCAAGAACTTGATTCTTATGTCAATTGCACAGCTTGGAAGAGTCCATTGGTAAGATATCTCCTCATAGCTTGGATGCTCACGCGTCAACGCAAGCATTGTCTATTGGCCAGCTTGCTTTTGAAGCGACTTGAGTCATCTGCTTGACGTAGGATTGGCTGAGCAAGGCAAGTCTCACTGTTAACCTCAACTGCAGGAATGGAGAAACTAGAGAGGCGGAGGCGGAATGTAAAGATACGGTCCAGTCAATTGTCAGATGCAAACAGCAAGGTGAGAGCACATGCTCTGATGGACATTGTGGGTTTTCCATGGGAGGCCCGAACACAGCGAGGATATTAAGATGGTCCCTCATTCAGGCAGTGCCTTCCTAAGCAATCCTGAGCTCTGCGGTACGCAGCCCAACTTTGAGATAGTTCAATCGACTTGAAAGCCATCAGCCAAAAGCCATGCACATCACATCTTCCAGGCCTGACTCCCATTTCGATTTTCTGATCTAAAAGGTTGTTGAATGGATTGTAAAGTCTTAGTCCCTGAGGTTCAATCTGGGAGCAACTCAATCATGGAGGAGACCTGTTATCGAGATTCACTTCCATCTTTCAGGATGACGTCTTCTCAAATGAAAGAAATCGAAACTGAACGAAAACATAGACAGCGTGTTCAGTGCGCCCTCATCGTTTCCCTATCTGCCTTCCTGCAGTTGTACAGTAAACGCAATGAGATTCTTTTACAATATTTTCCTGACGTGTTGCGAAGTGAGTCGCTACGACAGGTAAGCTGCCAGCGGTGTTTCTCTTAGGTCATTTGATCCAGCCGGTCGTTCCAAAAGCACCAGTGCAAACATGTAATCAACCCGCAGGGAATCGCTGCTGCATGCCTTGGTTTGGCAGTGCAAGGTTCTGCTCTCGTTTTGCCGACCTTTTGAAGGAAGAGCGTGTTCGTTCGTATAGGAGGAGGTTCTCATCACAAAGTCTCAAAACTGTTCGGATGACGCCAGACGTTTTGGCGCTAAGAGCATGACGGCTTTATCCAAGGATTCGGTGATTGATCTGGGATGTGCAAGTAGCCCATCAAAGCCTGATTGCTTTGACGTCCACTGCAGACATTCGTCAATGTGGAGTTGGCGCGGCTGCGGAGACAGACCATTCAAAAGCTGCGCTCAGTGTTGCCTCTGCGTCTGGTGAGCTCTCTGCAAGAAACTGGCCCTGGGGAACTCCCAGTTTGCCTGCCAACAAGATGGGCTAGTCTGCAGGCTCGTTGACCGGGCAACGAAGTAGATACTAGAACGTGGCGTCTCCCAACAATCTGTATCCACTCCACGATCTATGTAAGCGAAACGCCACTTTCGTTAGAAAGTTTATCTCTTTTTAACCTTGATTTTAGAATTCGCTGTTTCATAGGCCTGTCCTGGAGGCTGGTGTTGGTCACTCCTCTGCATCGCTCCCTGCACGAAGCTGACCCCTCGCGCGTTCTCCCGTGCAGACGTTAATGGACATCGGCTCCTCCATGCGCCAGTACGTCACCATCTGCGGCATCCGCCTTCCGGACGGCACCGAGCCGACAGTGGACAGCGGGCCCGAGCTGTCAGCAGCGCTTGGGTGAGAAGGAGCACGTTTTCAAAATGATTTTGCTCGCACAACTTACAGTTTGGTTGGTAGTCGAGGCAACGGGGGCCAATCATACATAAGGAACAGTTGGATGGGCTCGACCGTTAATCATATCTCTCCAACTTTCGCTAAGCATTTTTTTCTGGCTGTGGTCCCTCGCTGTTTGGATCGAAGATAAGGCATGCCGTATCAAGAAGGTAGGGAGAATGCGGCGACCTCTTGGCCTCGAGTATCGACCCTTAACGCGCGACATGATTGGGAATCTTGGTTGGGCGCAGGTACCTTCTCCAGTTCGTCGGCATGGCAGCCACGTACCTGGGCGCCCCAATCTTGCACGTCGCCGGGCATGGGGTAAGGCTCGCACCGATCAGCCGGGCTCGTTGCACGTTCCTGGAGTTCAAGCCTTTGATAAGACATGCTTTGGACTCGTTGTCGCCTATCCCCGTGCATTACATGACGCCACTTTCTTGTCCATTGGGGTAGAGCCGCCTGGGTTCTCTGTGGCATGGTTACTTATTGTTCTTCAAGCATTAACCCGGTCTTTTGCACGCCTGCAGGTGTCGTCCTCGAGTATCTGGCAGCGGGAGTCGTACTGGAAGACGAAGAGCTCGACGTGAGTCTCGACTCGAACAGTTGTCGCTACAAATCTACTCTGCAGTGACAAAGTTGAACTTCTCGGCTGACCTGGAGCCCGTGCAACTGCATCTTGCTTACAGCAATGCGTCGAAAGCGCCGAGTCGCATGATCTGCACAACTCTGAGGCCGTAAATAGCGACGGCGTCGCCAGAGAAAGCACAGCTGTTTGACTGAAGGCTTGGTTAGGATGTGTGCTACGTTCGCAAGGACATTCATATTCTCGATCGCTGATCTTCTTCGTAGCATCTCGAAAGGAGGCACCTGGATCAGATGCCACAACCGACGTCCTCCTCCTCGTATTGCTAAGTCTCCTTGTGCAGAACGAGCGCTACACCCAGTAGGACTCCGCTTCGCCCTGACGCTTTTCCTGTGCCTTTTCTGTTCGCCAGCGGGAGCTTCCCCCTGTACCTGCCGCGCACCGGCAGCTCCAGCGCCAGCCGCAGCGGCTCCCTGTACAGCAGCCTCACCGGCCCCTCCGACAAGAAGCCCGCGCCCCCTCCAGAACCCGCGCCCGCGGGCGAGGCCGCCCTGAGCAAGTCGGCAACGGAGACGCGGGCGGTGAGCCAGCTGAAGCAGGGCGTCGCGCTGCTGAAGCGCAGCGTGGCGTGCCTGTGCGCGCAGCAGTGGGCGGCCACCAGCCTGCCCCGCGACGCGGCCACGCGCATGTCGCCCTTCTTCGGGCTGGCCGTCCTCATGTCCGTGCTCGCGCAGGAGAGGGACGCCGGCTGGCTGCCGCGCCCAGAGACGCCCGACCGGTAAGTGGCCTCCGAGCTTTGACATCATCCCCTTGATGTTGCTATGGTAGTAATGATGAGACTAAATCTATACTTGTTTGAAACATTCTCCCACGTCTAGCAGCCGAGTTTTTGCAAGGGGTAGTCTCATGGTGGGGCTGTGATCTGACTGTTAAGCGCTTTTGTTTTGCTAGGGTCGATTATTCAGCACTCTCTTGATCCAGACTTTTCGTATTCTGTGGCAACTCTTCCGGTTGGGCTAAAATCCCCACATCCGTATAAGGTAGAGGGACATGCATCGGGAGAAAGTAAACGGTCGGAGCGCCATGTTTAAGCATCGAATCCCCACGCCTCTTTTGAACAGGGCTGCCGCCGAGTCACCTGCACCAATAGACGGGACTGCCTCGTGGGCACAAGCCTCGTTTACTCGACAAGCCGGATTTGCGATGGCCGAGTCTGTAACGGCAGCCAAGGCCGCAGCGATGGCGGCTCCTCGTCGACAGTCAGCGGACGGAGACATCCGCCATGTCAAGTCCACAGAAGGGCGGTCAAGTCGCAGGTCACGTCGAGCATCAGAAGCAGGCGTAATAAAAGATGCCGACTTGGAGGGCTGGGATATCGTGGACCGACCCGGAGATATACTGCCGCCGCCACCTTCTGAGCCGGATAACATTGCCCATTGGACACGGGCAATGTTCCTGGATGCTCGAAAGTGACTAACTTCACGATTGTAAGGGCCTATCAAGGCTTACCATCAAGGGCATGACAAAGTTGGCTTTGGATTCAGCGGATGTCTCCTTATGTGAACACTGAATCAGTCGATGGCTGCAAACATGCCATCCTTTGATCTTAACATGCACCATGTGCATCATTGGCACATGTGGACCGTAGAATGGATATATAGGATACCGGTCATGTGCATATATATGTCGTGCCGCTGGATTCATTAATGCGATGCCCTTGATGCATGGTCATTGTCGTCATCATCATCATGTTCACTCCGACGAATCAGTTGCAATGCAGAACATGCGCAGATCAGTACGAGCAGATGTGCGCGCGCGCCATGGCCCCGAATTCAGGGCAACTTTTTATATACGTGTCACCATATGCAAAGTTTGATTGGACAGATCCTTGGCGGCAATTTAATTAACCAGCTAGACATATGTGCGTTGGCCCACCGGCCGCGGCCGGAGCCACCGAGTTCGCGCGGGCCATACATGCTGTTCTTAACTGCACATGAATGATCAATTTCTGCGGTCTACATTCGGCTTCCAAGATCTGCGCCCGCTAAATTGTCGTGATTCTAGTTCCGACGAGCTGCTGATCGGTAGTCCCGAAACCTCATGCTAGCTGGCACGACTTGCCAAACGAACATTGATGCGCTAGGTTTGGACTAATGTAGCAAACATGTATAATCTCGGTAGGATAGAGAGGCGTTCGAAACTCTAAACAGTGATCCATACGTATGCCATGGAAGCCTATGGTCCATGTGACTACGGCGTTTTCAAATAAGAACATCAAGAGCTGCACAAGCCCACGTATGGCGACAAAGGTGTGCAGCATACTGCTGCCGGCAGATGCGGGCTGAGCTCTGGTACTGTATGGCAGATTTTGACGACAGCAACATCATTGCAGCAATACTGCATATGGGCAGCCGTCGTCGATCCTGGCTGATGCATACTTCCAAGTGTTCACTGATGCTTGTTTAACAATGGACCCCTTGACACAGACGGTGAGAGAGGATTGTGCAAGCGTCACTTCTCCTCTAAAATGAAAGCAGATCTAAACCAATCATATGTGCGCTTCTTGAGCAAGATGTTGCGCCAAGAGACCAGATCAGGAAACCGAAGCACCTGTTATTGAGTCCGCAGACTGATGCTATCGGGCTGCAGTTTCTGTGAGCATTGCGGCTTTCTAGCTACCAGTCGACTTCCATGTAAAGTCGTCCACTGTTGAGTACAGGTGCCCTTCATTGACGAGGAAGTCGACCGTTTGCCTGCAGGAGGAAGGAAAGCGTCGGACTTAGAGTCACGCATAACCTCACGGAGCCTTTTGATATGGTTTAGCACTGTCCACCGGTGAAGAAGCAGGGAAAAGCTACGGCAATAGGATCCTGAAATAGAGAATGCTAAGCATCGTAGCAAAGCAGCGTAGCTTCAACATACTTACTTAATCTGCTCCTGCGGATACTGGTTGTTCAGCCTTTGCACCACCTGCTTCAAGCTCACGCCCGTCTCCGAACTCCTGCAGCAAGAGGGCCAGGTATTGTAAATCAAGGTCCCAACTACACCACTTTACGCACGACAGCATGAACCTGTCAAGGACAGTTCTGACTTTCGCTAGTGAACCACTTCAAGGAAGAAGTTGATTGTATTCGCATGTCCACCACCTTGCATGCTGTCGTCGCTGAACGGTTTCCTTGCTTCTCTTCCCGAGTTGACACACCCGAAACCCCTCGAAAGCAAGCCAACACCCCAGAAGAAGCAGAAACTTTCAGGATCATACTTCAGATTAAACGTTCTCAAGAGGTCAGCGGCTGTCTTTGGTTTTTCAGGATAGATCTGCTCTGTACTTTTCTTTCCATCCTCGACGTTGCTAACAGCTCCTCATTCTCAAGCAAGAGAAACGTAGCATAAGATTGGCAAGAGAAGGGAGTGCTCACAGGGCCGCGGGCTCATGGAAAATCTGCAGAATGACTTCCTGCAGGGGCGAGCCTCCGCCAGCTGTAGAGGTTGCCTGGGGAGGTGCATACTGCATACATGTCCAGGCAAACTAGATATTAATTGCCAAAAAATGTTATGGGTACGCAAGAAGCAGACACGCACAGACGCTCACAATGAATGCTGCAATCAAGTCGAATCAATCACACGTACGATGCCGCAATGCCCGCAACACATCTTTCGTGCTAGCGGCACACGACCTGTCAAGCATCCTACGGTTGCGCATCTTGCCCGAGCGCGCCGTCATGCATTTCTTACCTGACTGGGCACGGAGGCTTGAGGTGCACCAAATGAGGGCTGTGCAGGGATTTGGTGAGCGATACTTCCCGCACCCTGGTAAGATAACATAGAATAGAAATGTCAAAAGAAGGCCACCTAAGCTGAATCATAAGTCGCTCTTGATCTGCTGCTGATGGAAACACAAATTTTAAACCAATGTTCATGTTTTCTCAAAAGAAAAGGCGTGTTGCAGGAGCCCAGAAGAAGGCTGACACATTGGTGATGCAACCAACAAACAATGACCTCGTGAACAGATTAGCACCTCGTGGACGAGGAAATCTGTAAGCCTTCATCGGCTCAGATATTTTTTGTCCAGTTTGCTTACCTGCCCCTTTGTGTTGTGAAGATGGACCAGGATAGTCTCCAAACCATGGAATGTCACCTCATTCATATCCTTGACCGGCCTGCAGATGGCACCACATATCAGTTCCAGACATGGACTTTGCTGTAGGAGGGCTAACTTGCAGGGTGGTCCAGGGCGATGTACCGGAATGAAGACAGAAAGATGACGCTTGTTTATCGAGCAAACGGGGATTCAGTTGCTATAATATGGACCCTGGATTGTCTTAAAGGTCAACAACAAGCACTGCTTCACACTCCAGCAACGCAACTTGCAAGGAAACCGAGACTGAAATCATATTTACCTCATAGAGAAGGCGACCACTTGTAGCTTGCCATTGAAGGCTCGAAGACTGCCATATAATCTGACATACTGTCCCACACTGCATAAACAAGTACAAGTTTGTGAGGAATTCATGAAGATTTGACTCTCTCTGACCTAACGGTGACCAGTATTGCCATTGAGTCTGCAAACCCAAAGTTTGAGCTTGCACTACAGCCTTTTGAATGGATCACTCAGCGAGCTGCTCACCTAACTTCTTCTTTTGGTGGGGGGTCGTCAGCATTGGTCCTGGAAAAGGGCTAATTTGTCAGTATCAAAGCAAGCACCACCTCAATGTCACAATTTCGACGACAATGTGATTCTTTAAGAACACAAAGAAGTGAAGGCCACAGCTTGTTCAACTACCTGAATTCTCATCAATGAGCGCCTTGAGTTGGCAAGTATTAACCTACCATTCAATGACCTCAAGCTTTCCGGTGCTGTCTTCGACCACGTTCAGGATATTCAGTTGGGTCGTCTTTCTTTCAAGGAGTTTGCCAACAAGCGTGACCTGCAAAATCATGGGGTCCCCTCAGAAAAACATCGTTTTCACCAACTTGACAGTCCACAACTTGCAAAATCTGGCGGAAAGCCTTTCAGTACTGATGCTTTTATGACACCAGTGAAGTCTCAAATCCCACGCTGACAAATAGCAGCCTTTGATGGTTCATTGAACCACACAGAAAGGACCGTTAAGGAACATATATGCCAAGCTTGACAGCAGACATCAATAAGAAACTCTCAAGCTCTATGCTGCCAACGTCTTATCTGCTCACATGGTAGAGACCCTGGCCATCGAGTTGAAATGGTTCTTCGCCATTCGTTGCCTTTGCAGCGTTCTCAAGTTGCTTCACAGTGACCGGTACAATATTCTGATTTTGCGTGCCTCCCCGCTGCAGATTATCGTAGGTCAAGTGTCAAACATGTTCAAAAAGTACCAACTTGATTCGAAGATCAGCTTGTCAACAATTGCAATTCAAAGATCAGTGACAGTCGGCAAAAGATATCTGCAGAAATATGCGACACGTAAATACTTGCACCAAATTTTGTCGACTGCACTTCCATTGTGCAAATTACTCTCCCAAGAAGGCGAAGGTGTGCACTCAGTCTGCGGTGCTTCAAGATTAGTCCGCCTGCTTCTTTTGATTAGACCAAGCAAATCTGCTCACTCTTTGATTTGCCGGCGAATATCCTGAGTTTGCCCCCTCTCCACCTCCGGGTCTCACCGGACTAGGCATAAAACCGCCCCCTGCAAACTGACTCGCACCTCCATCGCCGAACCCGTCGCCACCACCCCCGTACATTGTTATTCGACCAAATTCGAAGGTGCGTCACCTAGTTGCAAAGCGCCGCCTCTGCTCTTGCCAATGGTGCAGACTAAGATCGTTTTTGTAGGACAAGGAAGCTACAATCCTTCTGTGCTTCACGCCAAAGCTTAGAAAAGCTGAAGGCTTCTCAATTGCGCATGCACCTTCTTGAACCGATTTGTCAAACCATTTAGTCTTAGATGGCATTGGCAGTGTTTTGGGAGTACGTATTTTTGGCGGGAAAGACCGTACCTGTATTCAATATTGGAGAGCTACCTTGGAGAGCTAGTAGTACCAGTATGATAGATCTGAGCGTGCCCGCAACCGTGACGTTCATGCCCGGTTCACATGCGTATTCGAAATCCGTGGTTTTGAGCAAAACCGGCGATTTGAAAACTCGCCCTCTGCGACAGGCCGGAGCTACGGTTTTGCGTTCGAAAAGCTGACATCGAAAACTCTCGCCGTCCTCACGGAGGTCGTGGTTTTGGTCCCCCGAGCATAGTGAGTACTTTTACGGCTAAAAAGTGCCCGGAAGGTCAAAACCACGAGTCCAAAACCACCGAAAACCACCTAAACCAGATTTTGAAGCTGCGTATTCGTGGTTTTGAATTTGCGTGGTTTTCGACGGTCTTCGGTCGACTTGCTGGTTTTGAGCATGGTCGGAGCCAGTTTTTTTGTGAATCCTTCAAAGCTGTTCACATGCGTCCCGGAAAGTTAGGGCTGCCACGTGGGACAAAACCGGCAAAACCAAGGCAAATTGGACGCATGTGAACCGGGCATCAGGAAGAACCCCGGCCGGGCTCCAAAGTCCTTCGGAACCGTCCACTAAGGGCAGGCAGTACCCTATCGGGACCTTTCAGCCGTTCGATGGAACGGCCTTCAGGCCTCCGGCCTCCCCTCTTTTGACAGGCCGAGTTTCTGCGGGTCGCAGTCACTGAGCGAACAACTTTGAAACCCACCTGGTTAACCAGCCGTTAACTCTGATTGTGCTCAAGCCGTTCGATTCCAGATTCTCGGAGCGAACTTCGTTGAACGGCTCGAAGTTACTCCAAAGGGGTCGACAAGAAAAGTCACATCATCACATGGTTATGGAAGGTTTAGGGAAGGTTTGAAGGTCGACAACCGCAGTTCAGCAGTTTGCGCTTAGCACCTACGGTAGGAGTTCGAACATACACGACCAACCGGCTGGCACGAGCATTGTGCTAGTATTTCTCACATGGGCATACTGTGGTGTCGTCATTTTTATCGTTCGGCTTTATAAGTTTACCAGCATGCCAGATGGTAAAACCCATAGAATGATAGAACATAACCTCAATGGAATGTAACATGCAGTGCGTGCATGACGTCTCTCAGAGGCATCGATTGATCATTGTTCTCTTTTCAAAACGCCGTACTAGCCACAATACTGTGGGCCATGTAGGCTTCCATGGCACGTACATGGGGATCAATGGTTGAGTTCCAAACCCGTTCCAAACGCCTAACTGATTGCTTGCATTACTAGATATCTATGTTGGTTGTTGCTGGTTGTTGCGAATTCAATTCGGTTCCTCAGAATCATTGGCGAGCAAAGAAAAAAAAGAACGGATGTAGGTATCATGCACATTTGTGGTTTCAGACCCGATGAGAAAACCAACAATTACTCATCTAGAAAGGAGATCATTGCAGGAGGTAAACCAGTTATTAAGGACCAAGGAAGTCTTTCCTCGGGCAAATCTTTCTGTTGGTAGCCGCCAATGGGCCGCCAATTAGACGAACGGGCATAGCTTTATGTTGATAAGATTAAGCGGCCAACCATCAACCAATCCAAGCAACATTTGCTATGGCTGCAAAATTGTCTTCTTTACTTTTGTGGAATTTTCTCCGATACACTTATAATTGCCACTTGAACTTTCCAGCTCGAATGCACGTTGCGCATGTCTTACAAACACAAATGGATGAGGATTAGGCTTTATAATTTAATCTATGGATATAATAGAGTCAAAATGCAAGTTTGACAAAGAGTACCACTCTGTACTCGGAGTCACAACTTCCAGCACCAGGTGACTATCAGAATTTTGAGTTTATCCTCTCCTTGAACGAGCGCAAAAGAGCAGCAATTGTGAGAGGGTAAACCTAACCCAGGTGTTAGAATAATCTATACAAACTCAAAGTGTCTTACTAACTTCCAATGGACTTTACCAAGTTGCAGAAGAAGATAGCCAGGTTTGGTAACAAAATACCCTAGAGGATAATACTCATTAAAGCGTTACGGACCTGCTTTGACATAGAGATTAGAAGGCTTGAATGAGAATGATAGCTGGAACTGCAATCAGAGCAATGATGGCAATGGTCACAGGCATATGCCTGCCACGGGTAAAAGTACTGCCAACATCGCCAGCGGCGGTGGAGTGCTGGTATGCAATCCATATGCTGCAAGCCAACAACAAACACACGTTAAACCTCCTGAACATTGGATTACGCTGTAAAAATCAATAAAGGGCAATTATGACTAGACTGGATGGATGCCAAGGAACAGCAAGCCAGTCGATTAGTCTCCACTGACTGTTCCAAAGACGAGATCAGAAGAACCCTAAAAATATGAAAGAAAAGTACTTACCCGATGAGCAGGCAGACAATTTGGGCGAAGACACTGGACCTGCATTCAAGAGAGGAGAAGAATCAGCTTGGGTGCACGCAACCAGGAAAGGGAGTCTTTTCGAAATTCTTTCCAGAGGCTAACAAGAATGTTGGCACGTCCCCATCTATATGTCAAATGGTTACTATGATACTTCAAAGATTGCAAACTCTTGACCACCTCAGTTGAGTCGGTACTTGGCAATCTGAGCAAGCTCTTCTTCTTCTTATACTTAGTCGATAAAAAGGGGAAATCAAAACTTAGAGGAATCTAGCAGCGATGCCTTGGATGCTCATGACACCAGGTAAGCCAACCAAGCCAACCAATTCGATTACTTGCCTGAGTCCAACCACATGGCTGGGTGCGGTAACACAAATCAGCAACAGGGCTGCCGGATATTCCAGCTCTCCTGCACATGACAGGGACCGAAAAAGCAGGTAAGTGCTCATGTTCTTTCTCAATAGCCTAGAGCATGACCCCGAACAAATAAGCACAAGTGACAAATCAGAAAAAAAAAAAGCTGCTCAGTTGCTGATGAAGAAAGCAGGATGATAGGTCGGCGCGTTCTGATTGGAAGCTCTCGGAACTTACTTGGAACGTGCTCATGGAAGAACAGGCGAAGGATGACAAGGATGAAGGCCAACCAGTGACCGATCTCTCCCCTGCATAAGCAAGTCAGAGTGGATTTCAGGGCCCCTTCCCCGACGCATCGCGGCAAACATGGTTGTCGTCTCCGACTTGTACAACCTCTTGGATGACATTCGGCAATTTGAATTTGGGTTGCACTCTTTTACCAGGAACAGTCCTAAGCGTTGCTCCTATCCTTTTTTGGAAGTGCATAAAGAAGATAGAAAGAAAGCTTGGACTTCTCCACAGGGCTGCTAAACACAATAGGCGTAACCAAGGGTTTGCTTACCGCAGGAAGCCCATGATTGATCCAGGTAGATTGATGGCAATCACAGGGATCAAAAGAGCCGTCAGGATGTCTGAGCGCCATTCTGTATGCTCCAGTGCAAGCAGAAACCTGTAAATCCACCAGAGTTCTATATAAAATACCAAGACTATCCTTCAGGTGACATTGAGAGACAGCAACCTGCACAATCCCTTATCCTGATATCAATTATGTTGACAGGTCCCGGCGTTAACAATTCATTGACCTCTCAACTTCCCCCTCTTTCAGATGACTCTATGCATGCAGGTTGGGACTTGTCTGATCATACAGGAGCCCAATTGCCGTCTGTCCTGTATTGAAGAATCACAGGAGAAATGCTGCTGATCCTTTCAGCAGCATTGACAGCTTCAGTTCAGCAACACATCAAGCTTTGACTTTTTGACTCTATGCCTGCAAGCAACACATCAAGCTATGACTTTTTGACTCTATTGCCTGGACGCAACACATCAAGCTTTGACATTTTGACTCTATTGCCTGCCACGAGAGTCCGAAAGACCAATCCAAAGAGTTCTGAAGCAGGTGGCCACCAGAGGAAGGGCACCCCTCAAAAACAGCGTTGAAACTAAGAGAGGCTTACGCAGCAGCAATGACCACTATCCACTGGAGGAGCTCCACATTGATGTGCAGGTGCCCCTCAACGTAGTTGGCCACATAATATGGCACCTCAGTCGCGTTCATCTCTGTCAGGAAATTGCCAATTGCGCGGGGCAAGGCAATGCCACCACCGGGGGGATACGCGGTCACCATGCTGAAGAGTAGCGGTTGCTGCGAAGACTCAGGGCGGGTGCCTGCTACTCGCTGTTTCCGAGTTCTTTCAAAGAAAGCGGACACCAAAGGACAAGCTTCTCCTCTCCAAGATGAGTGTGCTGCTCGTGTCGCCTGCGTGTTGCTGGGCCGGTAGCTAACCTCCTGCCGCTAGCTTCCTGCTGCAGGCTGCAGCGCCTGCTGGACCAGTACTGGCACCAGCAGTAGGCCCTGCATGCACTTTTTGGAGCTAGAGATCAATGATGAGGTGGCACCAAACAATAAGAACGTGCCACGTGTATGGATATTGCCAACTGGCACTGCCTGGCCTGCGTTAATGGTTGACTCATAGAAGCACGTGATGGTGTCGGGATGGTAACGGATACATGTAGCCGACGGCGACAATGGCATGCCGCATTCACGATTCAATATCTCCATACGACAAGCTGATACGGTACTATTGCTAATACTACTATCAATGTGATACTGTAGAGCTGGCAAATCCTTCGCCAGCAATGGAGGTGGCAAATGGCGGTTGTTCGAGTTGCTAATTACGCTCTTGAGACCATCATGGCAACTCAACTGCGAATGTACGCCTCTTCAGGATCTCTTTTTTGGCAAAATTCCCCTTCCTCTTTTGCCGGTGGATCCACAGGCCAAATTCGTCGGCCTGTGCGGTGGCTACCACCAGAGTTGCAGGTCCGCATTTGGGGAAGTTGGCATGACTGTGCCTGGGCCGCCAACCAGCTTAGAACCTTCTCGACCTCATTGCTGACCCCTAGCGAATGTTACAGTGATAGGAGCTGGGTCAGTGCCACCATCCGACCAGAATGCAGTTTGACAAAAAGCCATACGCATCTCGCTGGAGGGTGCTTGCATTTGCATGGCCTCCGTCTGTCAGCATTTCCCGCTGTACAAGAGACAAGCGCTGATGTGCGGGGCACAAGACGCAGTTTTCTGTGCAGCGCTCAATCAGATAATGCAGACACTTCAGATCGCCTGCCTGTTGGCTTAGTCCTGCCAAGCGCTGAGCCAGTACGGGAGCCAGTGACGCTGCCGCAAGTAACAGAAGGTGGGTTCACCGCCACCTGCGGAATTTCAGTCGGTGATATGGTCTGCAATTAAGATCACAGTGGGCAGAAGACTCTGGTACTTTTGGCATTTTGGCAATTGGTACAAGCCACCAATCGATTGAAACCTGTGCTGAGCTTACAGTCAGAACACTGCGGCTGCCTACTTTCAAATATTTCCCAGTTGGAAACCGTTAAGACCGTGTCTGACCAACACTGTATGCCGTGTGCCCATACGTGATAAGAAGTGACCTGCAGAAGTCAGTGAGACCGAAGGTGTACGCACTTCAGTATTGGCTGCTGCAACTGAGGATGTCGCCGCTTGTTCAGACTACCACCACCTCAATCTGGCCCTGCAGACATGGTACAGCTCTCATTTGCACGGAGCGGCGGAGCCGGCGGCCAGAATGTCAACAAAGGTGAGCTGGGCTGCTCCACTTGCTAGAAGGAGCTGTTCTGTGCACCACCCCTACAGAGGGGCAGGGGCACCTCCGAATGCTGGCTTGGCCTTCTCCCTGCGCAACGTCACTGCTTTCGAAAACATTCCGACTTTCTACACAAACTGTCCATTTGCCGTTATTGTTGCGTCCAAGGCCTGCAGATGCTTGAATTCGCATCTTAAAGTCCCTCAGTGTATCTGCCCTGACCCTGGGTTGCGCTTGGGTGCCCAGTGAATACGAAGGTGGACATGCGCTTCAACGTGCTGGAGGCGGAGTGGTTGCCGGACTGGGTCAAGGAGAAGCTGCTGGAGATGGAGGCCAATCGGATCAACAACGACGGGGAGCTGGTCGTCACGTCCACACGCACGCGCACACAAAAGTGAGGAGATCTTCAGCACTTGTTGGACGATTGCTGGCCGTCGGCTTTGATTGTACCTTCGAATTTGAAGTGGGCCCCCTAGGAAAGTTCCCTATCTCTAGGTTCTGTGGCTTTTATCTGGTACGACAGGTCTAAATGGATTGGTTCTACTTAAAAGCACTTTGATCATGGACGGTTGGAATGTAAATCTAGGCCTGAGAATGTTCATCTTGGCCAGTGCAGTCTACAACATTGCAGGGGTGACAGTTTGCAGGTCGTGTGTTCATAGGGCCATTTAACGTTGGAAGAAGCTTTTGTGTGAGGGTGGGACGCTTCCCCTTGTCAAATAGCGGCATACAAGCAATAAGGTCCAAAATTTGGTCACAATAAACGGTGTTCGAGTGTCAAAATACCTCGCCGGACTCCTTGGAGCCTCGAGCGCTACCATAAGGTGTTAACAGGTTGCTAGGAATTTTGAATCGGTTCAGTCGATTACTCTGTTGTACGTAAGAAGTCCCTTTTTGACGAGCCAAGAGGCTGCTTTGTAGGGCTGTGACTCAAAAGCAGTTCGCCCGATTCACTGCTCCTCTCCTGTCCTACTCCATGAGCCCCTTTTCTTGATGCCGTCTGCCTTCACATGCTGTTGTCGCTATTTGGCTGATGAGATTGATTGATCCGTCTGCTTCTAGTATTGACACCCGACTCGTCTTCCCGTCCAGGGGTAACATCGAGGACGCTCTTGAAAAACTGAATGTAAGCGCCCGATCGAACTCATATCCGCTTTGTTGTTCCGTCTCCTGCAATGACGTCGAGCTTTCCTTGCGCTCTTGTCCTCCTAGACGCGCCGCCTGACATGTGGACTTCGTGCCCAGAATCTTGGAAGACTAATGTTGAGTCGAATCAGAGGCGTTCATCTTGCTTCAAAGACATGAGTGCGGATTATCGTATCTGGGTCAATCAGGTTCCCATGTTTCTCTTCCGATGCCAACGTTCATCCGATTTGGTCCATGTACTGAAGGCTTCCTGTCTCTTGGAGTGACAGGCCATTCTGCAGAAGGCGTCTTACGTGCCGCCGCCTCCCTCGGCAGACAAGATAAAACGGATAAAGAAGCTGTGAGCATCCCTAACTCAAGCGCAGCGTTCTCGATCTGCTTCCGAGATGTCTGCCCACTTTTCGAGCTTCAGACTTAGCTTCATCCGCCACATCCTGCAACTTGTTTTGTACGAAGTAAGCAGACTTGACCTGCTTTTGGATGCTCCCTACCGTTTTCGGTGTTAATGTGCACCTGCTCGCTCCTGCTGTCCTGTTTTGGACGCAGACGCTGCCCAAGTGTATGCGCCGACATTCAAGTTGGGACCGGTTGGGCCCCCTGACGGCTGCCTTCGTCTGATGCAGGGCAAAGGCTGCAAACGAAAAACGACTAGACATCAAAAAGAAGCAGTCGTCTAAAAAGGCTGATAGGAGAAACAAGGGCAAATGGGACGATTGATTAGTATGTGATTGCGGTTCTTATGTCTATCATCTAGTCAACTCATCGGAAGATCGTATGCATTGAAAGGGGAGCCCACACGAGGGACGGGAAACCGTAACAAGAATACGTTTGCGGACACTGCGGATCGCGTTTAGGAAGGATGTGGTAGCTCCTCAATCTGCAAAGGTTTGCTGGGAAAAAGCGTTGGGCATCGTTAGCTGGACAGAGTGTGAACCGTTGGACATCTCTCGCTACAGCCCATGGGCTGGTAAACAACCCTGCCGAGTTAACCATTGACCGGGACATCAGCTCCGCGTTTGCGCCAGCTGAACATACGGTAGAGTTATCAAATTCGACACTGGGACGTTATTCAAACAGAAGCAGGCTTTTTATGGCTGAACTGCCAGGCTGCGGCGGACAAGAAAAGAATATTGAGTCTACGGTATTGCAATTCGGACGCGGTTCTCGTTTGCGATCCTCGCCACGAAGGCCTAACCAAAGCAGGATGTCAGAACGGTTGGGTAAGTTTGATCCTCCGAGGCTCGGCGCAATCATCGGGTCGGACATCATCTCACTCATTTGTCCGGTGGCGGCCCCCTCAGAAATTCGTGCTCGGGTGCATTTGTCGGACTTTACCGTTGATAGGGGCCGGCGGCAACAGTTCTGGCGAGTGACGGATACTGACCGGATCCTCCAACAATTGCAGGGCCGCATGGACTCGCTACGTGAGTGACGGCGGCTCATGCATCAACGATTTCCATGCGCAGCAGAGATTACCATGATCATTTTGGCGAACAGATTGTCTAGGATGTAAATCAGGTTCGCTCGTGTTCAGCCGATTCTCGCCATGGAGTGCGCGACCGCGCCGGCCGTGATCGGTGTCTTAAATGGGTTTTAATGCTTATATAAGTGCCGTTCGTGTTTTTGCAAGCGTCGGAAGGAGCCGCGGTACGCCTAGCCTGGTGCGTGGCAAGAGTCGTGACTGGCAATTGCGTGGCGCATGTGGCGTATGGTTACATGCATATGTGATGAATCAGACCGCCAGATTTCAGGATAGCTAGAAAGACATTTATCGCATGGGACGCACTGAGGGTCCTGGAACCTGGCGTCTGGCAGCTGGCATTGTGTGCGTTCCGTTTGCTGCATGACGTCACATGCGTCGACCGGCATTTCACATTAAGCCCGCGGCGTCGATCAGTTGGACGTCCATTGTGCAAGTTGGATATAGTATGTGTCTGAAACACGTGTAAGTACACCCCCTACCAGCGTTTATGTGTGCATACGCCGGTGTTACAATTCATTATCTTCGCGGCCTCTGCGACCATGGATGCGCTTGCGCAGTTGACTGAAGGTTCACGAGGCCCTCACATGCGAGAATCCCTCGGAAACACCAGAAGGATTCCTGGGCCTCCCAGACTCATTAGATGACTTCAGCACCTGGTGGTCTATTTCCGGGGTCCTCCTGCGCTCCTTCAGCGTGAGTTTGGCCCTGTTCGGCAAGTTCGGCTTTCGCAAAGATTGCTTCGACTTTTCTTCGTTTCTCGGCATCCTCCGTTATGGTCTTCCTGCCCGTTTGTTTTCTGCGGTCTAGCTCCGTCCCATTCCGCATAGGCAGCCCGCTCTTCGCGGCAAGCCCTTTCACTCGTGCTTTATCAGGTACCCCAAACGCAAACAACACCCGGTCGCGCTCCACATCCGTCGAAAGACCTTCGCGCTCGCTCACTTCAGCCCCAGGCTCTTTCTGGCGGTCGGCTCGATGGCCTGCTGCTTTAGTGACGACTGACTGCGGCACGACCTCGTCTGCTAACTCTGGTAGCTGTGCGTTGGTTTCCCGAAGAGCCGGTTCGAAGGCCTCGAAAACCGAGGGCGCTGCGTGATCCTCCGCTAGCACCTGCAACTTTTGCAGGCAAGGGTGAGTAGCCACTCTAGTTTGTCAAACAACAGGCGTCAGTCTTCTCGTCTTCCGTTTTACGGAATCTTGCAAGCGTCCAGGATGTTTGGCTTGAGCAAATCCTCAACTCGTGCACGTGCCCATAAAGAACTGAGCTCCAAATTGGAATCCAGGGGAAGCAACCCGATTGGCCTCGCAAAAGCCTGTTAATTCTGCTCGAGCAAGACGACCCTCGGTTGTTCAAGAGCAAACAGATGAGTAAAACGACCTCGACCCCGCCCACGACAATGGAATCGCTGCCAACCCTTTTCCAGCACGCCTTATTGTTTTAGACAGGTGATACCCGGCCCCCCTCTGCTTTAGTCATCCTGGGCATCTGGACGTCGCTTTTCTTGTTCTTAAGCCAACCCTCTGCACGGACTCGGAGTCTGCAAATCTCGAAAGTGAAACCCAGCGCGGCCATTGCAAAGTGTTCCATAAGAAGAGAGTGTAGCCAGCGCTCACTGGTCTCGAGACTTCGGCAGCGGGACGCGGGCGCGCCAGGAACGGGTTGGCTGCAGCCGCTGCTGCTGCCCTCTTGCTCCCCACGCGGCTGCCCTCCCCACTCAGCACGGCCGCCTGCTCGTCCCCCTGCACCGCCAGGCTGCCCCACGGCTCCGCCTTGGCAGACCGGGGGGGACTGGCTGCCGCCACTGCAAGAACGTGGCTGAATCTGAGCAGATAGAAATCATTCGACGATAAAGATGTCTGTTCTGTCGGGGATCAGACGTGGTGGCACGAATGCCCAAGGACGGCAGTGAAAAAAGCAAACCTTCAACTTCCTGCCGGGTTCAGAAACTAAGGGAAAAAAAGCCTTTAAAGACAAAGCAGTATCTTGTTGGTGGACTTGCGGCGTCTTGAGCATGACTAGAATCGGCTCTGAAAATGTTGAGTCATGTCGGACTCTTGATTACCTTTATGGTCCCGTGATAACTTACTGTGACTGCTTTTGGAAGCAGACGGAAGAGCTCATTTTGTAACTAAAGTAGAGACTCACCTTCCTCCTGCGTCCGCTTGTGCAGCGACATGAGCGACTTTTGCGCTTGCCGCCGCTCCTTCCCCAGCTTCAGCTTGTCCTGGCGGGGGTCTGCTGGCCGGGCGTTGAAAGCAGGGGTGGCGACATAGGTGTGCTGGTCCGGCAAGGGGGGGAGCCAGTCAGGGATGTGCGCCTGCGGGGGTGCTTCCCCCTGGTCGCGGAAGGTGGGGGTGGCGTGACGCGGCCGCTTGCGGATGGGGAAGGAAGGCAGGGCGCGAGGAAAGGGCGTCTCTTCGGCTTCATCAGTGTACAGCATCAGGTCGTCCGACTGCGCAGACACAGTATCAGTACAGGGCAGTTCGGAGCAGTATCAGCAGTTGTCGGGCGGTCAAAGATTGTGAGAGGACCACGCAACCTTTGTATCTGGAAAGAAGAAGAACGATTGACGAACACACTGCTTTCTAACTTCTTGCCCAAAGGTCTATGACTAGGATAAAGTACTTTGTCTATTGAGTCATCTAACAGCCCTGCAATGAAGTTACGCTCTGCTTGGGTCCTTCACAAAACTGCCAAAGCAAGATCCTTTCAAACCCTTTTTCCATTGCTCCAATGGTGGTACTAAGTAAAGGTCAATTCTCAATTACTTCATAATTGTGCCACTTCCCCAGAACAATGTGAGTACTCCAAAATGTTAGAAGAGACTGTCATGTCACAACGATTCCTGCTACGCCAGAATGCTGAATGAAGAGTCGGCGAAGTCCTAATGTCTAAAGCAGCACGCTTGAGATTGAGGAAGAAAACAGTGCAATTCAGCTGAATCAAGTTCTATTCCTGGACAATCCGCAGCCTTTCTTACCGAAGTTCCAAGGTCCTCCAGCGCAAGCAAGACATCGTTCAGGTTGCTCTCGAAGCGTCCCGCCAGCTCCGCATAGTTGTGGGATGCTCTTCCAATCTCCGAGATGTAGCGCAGCATGATGTCTGACAGCGTGTCTGCTGCCGAACCCTGGATACCCTCAAACGACATGCTCTCACAGATCTTGGTCACCACTACTCGAGCGACCGCCCGCGCAAAGGGGTCCGCCATTCTTGTGGCAAAGGGTGTGCTGCTGCCAGAAATCTATGCAGCAGAAGAGGTTGCCTGACCTAGAATGAGCTGTCGTGCATAAGTGCATCAACCACCCGTCATGATGGGGCTAATAGTGAAGAGAAGCTCTACGCACCACCATTGATTAAAGTGGCGCCCCACTACCTACTCGGTCTACTGCCACTGGCAGTAAGTTAGACTACTACCGCTTCACGAATTCTAGCTGTGCTTTCTTCTGGGCTTCCAGCAGGGCAGTCTGA